>LPNX010867932.1:142091-269735 GCA_001517045.1 Pseudotsuga menziesii
TTCATATATATATGTATTCATAATTGTATGCAAATGGTATAATTTCATAAATTGCATATTCAAATATTCAATTTCATAGTGTTCTAGTTCATAATTTTTATATATATACATGTTAAATTGTTTAGAATTTAATTATAATTTTGTAAAAGTGTAATTTTGTAATTAATTCATAAGCTTATATACATTGTATGTGCATGTATTAATTCATATATATGTATTCATAACTGTATGTAAATTGTATATTTTCATATTCACATATTCATATTTAATTTCATATTGCATATTCTTATATATTCAATTTCATATTGTGCTAGTTCATAATATATATGTGTGTGTGTGTGTGTGTGTGTGTGTGTGTGTGTTAAATTATTTATAATTTAATTCTAGTTCTGTAATTGTAATTTTGTAATCAATTCATAAACCTATATACATTGTACATGTGCATATATGAATTCATATATATGTAAATTCATAATTGTATGTAAATTGTAGAATTTCGTATATTTACATATTCATATAATTTCATAAATTGCATATTCATATATTCAATTTCATAGTGTTATAATTCATAATATATATGTGTGTGTGTGTGTTAAATTGTTTAGAATTTAATTATAATTTTATAAAATTGTAATTTTGTAATTAATTCATAAACTTATATACATTGTATGTGCATGTATATACACAACCTTTTAAAACCACTTATGTGTACATGTGAAATAATGGTATGTGTTGTGAAAGAATTGAAAAAAATGTTTGACCACTACACTAAATTACATATATACAAAGTAAGTGTATTATAGTATGAGTAGTTCTAGAGTTGTCCAATGAAATTAGAGAATGGTTGGTGAATATATATAATTATAGAGTGCATAATATTCTAGCATAATATCTAGTTCTAAATGAATATGCATATATAGCCTTATCATTGCAGTTATTTTCTTCATCTTTTCTATAGCCTTATCTCTCCTTTCATCGATTTTAATATGATTTTAATTTCATATTCATATATGAGCATTTTCATAGTGTTCAAATTACAATTTTACATTATATTATGATAATGATGATAATTACATTACAATTACCATTATAGTTACATTAAATAATTTTACAATTACAATTACATTACATTAAAATCATGTACAAATGACTAGGAATCATATGGCTTTAAGCATTGATGACAATGATGATCTCAAAGAGAATAAACAATTACAATTACAATCACATTAATGTGCATAAGCACCAACCTTACGTCAATGGGACAATATGGTAGAGTAAATACAAATACAATTTTACATTACATTATGATAATGATGATAATTACATGTTACAATTACAATTACAATTACACTAAAAAATTACAATTACAATTACATTACAATCATGTACAAATGACTAGGAATCATATGGCTTTAAGCATTAATGACAATGCTGATCTCAAAGAAAATCAACAATTACAATTAGAATCATAATTATAATTATAATCACATCACAATTTACTTAAGGTAAGGTAGAACTTAACATATTTTACTTAATAACCTAGTTTACTTAATAACATCCGATTTGGGACATAAGTCTCATCTGCAACAACTATGGGAAGTACTTGGAATTTTCCCTAAAAATCATTATGAGGAGTATGACGGGAACCCCGAAGTAGTTGGCCATTGAGAGGACCTGCCAAGCAAAAAGGGAAATGACCCCTACCAGATTGACTAGATTCCCACCTATGAGGAAAACCAAAGAGATGTCATTTGTGGCCAAGTGGTTAGCAGTTTTACCTGTTTTGTGAAGTGCTACTGCCCCAATACTCAAGCCTAAGACAGCCTTGGTCGATGAGTGACTACCTTTGAACCATTAGGAATCTGATTTAAATCGGGGTCCATATTCATCTCTAATTACTACAACAACCATCATTGCTCCATATTCAAGCTTATATAATTTATTTGTTATTTTTTTAACCAAAACCATGACAATATGATAAGTAAAATAAAATTTTATTCTTGATCTTGCATTTATTTGTATTTATTCCAAGAGCTTGTATTTATTCTTGAGTTTTTATTTATTTATTGCTAGATCATGGCCATTCATCACAGGATCGTGCACCCTTTGATTTCTCAAGAGTAATTGGAAGCTTCAATGACGTTGGAATGGCTGCTAATTGTTTAAGAGGGTTGGATGATGCCACTCAAGAAGAGTTCAGGAATCTGACCCTTGATGGGACAATCAGAGAGCATGTTATGAACATAATCAAGTTGTACTTTGAACAAAAAATAGTGATTCCACAAGCTCAAATCCTACATGGATTGATAAAACAAAAAAATGAAACGTGCCACAAAGTTCTTGGGTTTTAAGGATGTTAAAAATAAAAATGCATGTGAGAATGTAACATAAAATGTAACAACTGCACTACATGCATTTGGAAAGTCAAGAAAAACTGATATTAGCATTGGACATAGGGAAATTACAACTGCTATTGTGGCATGAAGCACCTTAAGAAATTGAATGGTCACAACAATGTCAAAGCTGCTCCACCTTTCAAGAAAAACATTGCACAAATACACTAAATTTAGGGTAAAGATAGATGAAAACGATGAAGCTACTTGTTGGGCTCTTATATGTAAAGAAACATATAAATATAGATCGAAGAGGGCATCAGATAGAAGGTGATAGAGTATTGGGACAACCATTCTGGTGCTATACCTTATTGAAAAAATGTCCTCCGACAATGTTCTAGCAGAGGCATTTATAAGAAGCATTGCAAGCATTCTATAGAGATGACAGGAGTTTCTTTGTTCACAGAATTCAAAGAATCAAATTCTGGTGTCCATATCTCATTTACCAAGTTCAATAAATTGAAACCATGTTATATTAGACCGAATATGATTCCGCACACTTGTTGTTGTCGATACCATGTTGAATTCAAGTTATACTATGACAAATTTGTGGATGTTTGCAAAAAACATTGGGATGGTGAACCAACTCCTCACATAGTGCGGGATTTTATTTCTATGATACTACACAATAGGAATCCTAAAAATGTGTTTTTCATTAAAAGGTGTGTAGGTGGGAGAAGATGCCATGAATAAGGTGATTTGGAATTGTTCCATAGGAAGTTTCCTATCGATCCAACACACCCTGGATTGTCAGATATCATAGTTAAGAGGAAGAGATATAAGTATGTCTCCATGAATCCATCATCTTTTTCACATTTTCCATCTAATAGTATCGACTTTCTCAAGGATGATATTCCTATTTCAAACTTCATGGACAATATTCAAAGTCCTATTTATAAATAAATTAAATGCTCCCACAAGTCTAGGTGGCAAGCTTTAGAATTTAACCATTCTCATGAGGTTTTTGAGCCAGGAATAATCCTATTGATGGTATACCTTGCTGAGAACTACACATTTTCTCCTTAGAGACAGATACAAAGTGACTATTATCACTTTGACCAGTTGTCCATCTTCATACATGTATTGTATAGACATGCTCAGGAAAGCATTGATGGTAGGGATAACACTCCTGAGTCACACGATGTGAGTAAGGAATACCATTTTTATGTCAGTGATGATCGTGAGCATAACACGTTGTTTGTTCAACGCTTATTTGCATTGATTTATGATTCATTCAAAAAGAATGGGGTGTCATTTACATAACACTGGATTTTGTTAGATGGGTGTGGGGGGAAGTTCAAATCATCATGATCATTTTATTGGTTGAGTCATCTTCAGAAGGAGAAATGTACTCGACACACCTAGAGTTTTTTTGAAATGGGGCACATAAATGGTGAAAATGATGGTGTAGGTGCATGTATGAAATGAGCACTTTAGAGGTACCAAATGAGTCATAGTGCATCTCAACTCAATTGCTCAGCAAAAGTAGTTGATTGGTGCACACAAAATTTGGGTCATCAAGGTCATGAACAAGCAAGGTTGGTGCGTAGGTAGGAACAACAACTTAATTGGAATTTAAAAAATGTGTTTGTATTATTATATATATAAATATGATGTTTTTTATTCAATGCAGGTTTTTTTGGGATGTTTCCCTTGGCGATGTGAATAGATCCATGCCATCGTATTGCGAGACCATACTTGGTACGAGAGAACTACATTCAGTTCATACTAAAGACATGGATGACATATTTTCAATTGAAACGAGGAAGTATTCATGTTTCTGTGAGTTCTGCATTGAGGCCAATGGACTTGGGGTTGATCATTGCGTGAATGGTGCATATGTCAAACAATGGAAATATGTACCTCTTAATCCAAAGGGGCTGCATCCAATTTCGATGTGGCAAGAGATGCACACTGATGACGAAGTGGTTTCACTAGATCCTGATCAGGTTTCTGATTTGTTTAAGCAAGGTACATGATAGTTGATTGAATGTTTAAACCTCTAGTCTTGTACACATTCATATATATATTTAAGGTTTGATTAATATTTGAAAATCTTAATGCAAGTGACGTATTTGTTGTAATTGCACCACCGGGAAATGATGAGCATCTAGAATACCTTTTGATTCGATGTACACAAATCGAAAGCAGGTTGGTGCGACCCTATGTTGATGGACAGTTCACGTACCAAGTTGGTGACCTAGTTGTGATGGGACACTTTTTTGAAAAAAATGAGAAGACAAGGTGACTATATTATTTACAGATATTTCATGCCTGAGTATATATCTTGTTAGTATAGTGATTTGGTGGTGCCATCTTGGATACATATCATTGAAATCAAGGTTAAGAGGGGTGAACTAAAGAGACGGAAGATGTCAGTAGCTGACTATGATCATATTATGGAGACATGCATTCCTATAATCCATTAGCTAGATGAATGAAAGTTATATGCCATGACATATAAGTTGATACATGGACATAGTTGACATGCTTTTGAAATGTAGCAAATCAAAATTTCTTCTGAAATATTGATATAGTTCACATTGTAGTTGTAATTTGCACCTAGTAGATCTTAAATTGTAAAGTTGTAAATTTTTTAACATTATAATTGTAATTTATGTTAAAAATTTTAAGTTGGGTTCGATTGAAAATTTTGAAAACATGTAAACTTTGTAAACATTTTGAATTTTGCAAACTTGTAATTTATTAAATTGGAAAATTGTACAATTTCGTAAGATTGTAAAACATTAATGATTGTTAAATAACATGAAGATTGGAAAACATAAATAACTTTAAACTATAACTGAAAATAATTAAAACATTTAAGAGACCATCATGTTCAAAAAGAAGTCCATATATATATATATATATATATATATATATATATATATATATATATCGATAATCATAAAGTACAAAATAATAAAGTTCAAAATAATAACACTCTACAAAATAATAAAGTCCAAAATAATTACGTCCACAAATAACCGTCTACAAATCAATCCTATGCCATTGATCGAGAGATCGAGTAGGATGGACACTATCTCCAGCTGCACTATGCCCCTAGTCTAGCTCATGCACATCAAAAAGAAAATTGCCTAGGTTTGAGAACTACAAAATTTAAAACTGTGAACTCTTCAAGTCAGTTACATACCATATATTGAAATTACATGTAGAATGTGAGAAAAAATTAAATATATATATGAAACATAGATCTATGAACTCAGCTCGCTCGAGTTGAGTGTCAGGTTTGGGAGGCTGGGTATCTACCGAGATGAGCCTTCATCAGGACCTGGTTGATGTGTGACATCCCACTCATCCATAAACATCAAGGCAGCTTCAACGCTCTCATCTGCAGCTGCCTATGTTTGTGTCTATTTCCATGACATAGTTATATTAATGAATTACAATTTGAACTTGAGAATTACAATTTGAACATGTAAATTATAATTTGAACATAAATATACAAACAATTCGAACATAAATAACTAGTACCTCGTCGATTGGCATGTCATGAGTAGGACTCGAGCGAGGCTATGTAGAATCATGTGCAATTCCCTTGCCTCTATCTTGTATAATACGAACAAGATAAATTAGGAAAGTTGGAACAAACCAAAATATTACGTGTTCAACAATTTACTTGAATTTAGAAATTAAAATTTAGGATGACACTTAACACATACCTCACCAACATTGGCGGATGAAATTGTAGTGTCACCTCGAACAGATGCATCACTGCCAAATATGACCTCCATGAAATCGGGCTCCTGTATGGAGCTCTAACAAAAAGCAAAGTATTAGTTAAAAAAATTATTCATTTGAGGATACATTGCACTGATGACAATCAAATGATGGCAATAAAGATATACCTATCCCATCAGTCGAGGCCTGCATCTATGATGCAGTCTAAAATGTAGAGTCACGGGCCATGATAGCATACTGTAGCACTATGTCATGGTCAAGAATGTTGAGAAAATCATTGTCCACCCACTATAACTCAGGCTCTGTAGGTGCAGTGGGTGCTCTGTGTATTTCTTCCTGCACAACCACCATGGTACCATGCATTGTCATGCATGTCACCTTTGCGAATGTACTATTCTCCTCAGTCGCTAGCTGAGATGACTCAACTACATCATATGTCCTAAGCGTGGTCCTGGAAGGAAAAACTACCAAAGGATCTGGCTCTGGTTGAGATCTAGGGTCTCTCCTAGCACTAGGACATGCATGACTGCGTCTCCCACCAGCACCATAGAAGCTCGATTGTGTGATAGTATAATATGGTTACATATCCAAAACAAACTCTGCATAGATATGTTTTGCAAAGTATAGTGGGACCTTGTCATGGTGGGGAAACATGCGCCAGACTCCAATGAACCTGTCATATACATAAGGCGATGTAGCCTCTAGCATAAACTCCTTGAGTCTAAGTGGTTGAGCAGGGGCGTGGTCAGGAGGGATATCAAATAATTATCCCTTCACATCATGGTTAGTTGTTTCATCCCTCACTGCAGACCAGTTATTAGGACCCTTCACATTAGCCTTTCTTTTTCAACATGCAGAGGCCCAAAGAGAAATCAATGGTTTGGTGGACCTGTAGACCTTCAGTAGATTGTCTACTACTTGTAACATAATGTGCATCGATTGTGATGCGAGAAAGTTCTATGGAATGGAGAGGACATTTTCCCACAAACAAACACGCTGACTGGTAATGTCTTGCAGCGTGATACGTATGATCTCATCCTCCCATGGTGCTTCCTCAGGAGGGTTGATGCCCTGTCGTGCAACACCTAACAATTAGATGAAAACATAAATGTCATTCAAAATACATGTACATCAACTATAGGTGAATTTGAAATCAATATAAATTAAAGGTATCGATAACTATATATATATATATATATATATATATATATATATATATATGCATTTAATATAGCTGTCTCGTGGGGAACCTCCCCATCGACACCAACAATATCATGATCCTCATCACTCATATGCACAGAGAGGATGCTAGAGCACCTGCCAGAGTGAATGCCACTCATCTCCCCAGCATGAGCATGTGTCAGTATAGAACGCCTAGGTGAACCTGTGAAAATAGAGACATACAAGTTGATTATTAAATATACACAAGTGAAACAATTTAATTTGATGTAAGTAACAAAAAATAGTACATCATGCACAATTGTATACTTACAAGTCCTCTGTCAACCTCCGGGGTGAGGAATGGTTACGGATCCGCCAATGCTCTACCTTCGACGAACCAAAGAACCCCACTGTAGAGATCCATCTGCATGAAATAAGGCATAGTAAATTATTTTTTGTAAATAATTCAATGTAAGTAACTCCATATATGGATACGAATAAAAATCTCTAACTAAAAAAACCACCCAACAGTTTACAAAACAAAATGGATTGACGAGTTTTTTGTTTTTGCTTTGAAGGTGGTTTGAAGAAGACTATCGAATATGTGGTGTGATCGGGGTTATGATTTATTTTCATAATGTTGAGTACTCTTTTATTTCTTGATCAATTTGAGATTATGGACATGGTACTTATTTGGGTGAATCTTCCTAAAATACGAATTGAATTCTACTCACTAAAGGTTTTTCGAGTCATAGGGAATGCTTTGTGAGTTTTCGATGGGGTGGAAATGAGTTACAAATACTTGGGATTTTAAACTAATTCCTATAGATATTTATAATTTTAAACTAATTTTTAAATTTATAATTATGTAAATTTTTTCATCCATTTAAAAAAAATTAAATTACAATTCCTGTTTTCCATAATTTAATCTATAAATTTATATATTTTATTAGTAATATATTTTATTATTATTTTAAAATATTCTAAATTTATAATTTATAATTTTCAAAATGTTGAATATAAATCTCTATATTTTTTCTATAAATATCAAAAATATAAATTTATCTTAAATGATGGATTTCTATTATTTTTTTAATTTGATATTCTTTAAAAAAATTTAAATCATAAATTTCTATTGATTTTTAATTTTTTTTTTCAAATTTACACACTTATTTATTAATGTTTTTTTCCTTAAAAAAAACAAAAAAAAAGATCCACATTTTCATCATACTTTTGTTTGAGCTTCAAAGAGAAACTAAAATACATAAGTACACTTTTCAATAAACTAAACTCAAAATATGTCAACTAATAAGTCAAAGCATACAAATCATATTTTATTATGAAAAAGATATTTATAAGAAATATGAATATGAATTAATATAATATTTTAATTACAATTACAATTACAATTTATTTTAATGAAATAGTTAATAGTATATATATATAATATTTAAATTTGAATATATATGATCAAAATATTTAAAGCAAAATATATGGGTTGTTTAGATAAATTCCTACGTCGGTTTAAGGTTCATGGTTGTCTCACGTCTAGGGTTTGGATTTTTTTCAATCTTTCATGTATTCTTGGAGGATTGAAAAAATTTCGGCAACATTTCTACTTTCTGAACACACATTTCAAAATTAAACTAGGAGCATAAACAACTGCGAGTTGATAGAAATATTTATACAAACTATAAATTTGAATTTTTTCAATCCTCCATGTATTCTCGAAGGATTGAAAAAATTTGGGCAGCATTTCTGCTTATCGAGAACACAACTAAAAGTTAAAACGACAAATTAAATGTTATCGGTTGAAAAAATATATATATAACAAAATATTAAATATTAAATAAAAAACAAATTTTAAATGCTACCAGCAGCATTTCTGCTTGCGAGTGCTCATTGGAAACATACTACTGAAAAAAATAAACCTAAAAACATCGATAACAATGATTTCTTTCAATTTTAACCTAACATTTTAAAACTTGAAACAAAAACTAAAATTCCATTTCAATTTGAAAAAACAAGGATTGGGGGTTACCTCTCTACTCTGACATCGTGGTAAAAGGGGGAGTGGCTTGTATGGTAGCTCATTCAAGGCCTCCAGGGACGCAGCTACATGGTCAAGGTGTTCAGGGATGCAAATGCTCGTTCGAGGTGCTTGCTCAATCGAGGGACATTTGTGCAGAAATGAGGAATGGTCGCGGTTTCCCGCGACCCTTTTTATTTTTATTTTTAAATAGGAACCTCGATCGAGGTATTAAGCTCGATTGATGTCCATAGATCAATCGAGGTAGGGAACTCAATCAAGGGCTTACCAAAACCTCAATTGATCTCTTGGTAAACTTTCGATCGAGGTATTTGTACCTCATTCAAGGCTTTACCTAGAGCTCGATAAGGGGTTTAATAAAACCTCGATCGAGTCCTTGTTAAACCCTTGATCAAGGTATGAAAACCTCGATCAAGGGTGGATTTTTTTCATTTTGACGAAAATTCCTTGCCAAAAATTGTAACCCACCTCCATGGATGCACCCAATAGAAAATGAGATTTATGTGGAAACCCTGTCGTATGCAGGTAAAACCATAAGACAATGAAAAATCAACTTTTTATTATTATTGAACATAAAAATTACAATTATTTATTCTCTTGTGACGCAATTCCAAAGGACCACTCCCCTTTTATACAATACATATGAGAGTTCCAAAAGAAATTGAAATACACTAGAAGGGTCTGGAATTTTTTTTCTTATTGGGTCTACCTCTAAACCCTAGAGTAAAGGGTCCATGGATGACCCCATCTGTGCATATGACTCACATGATACTATATTCATGTAGCACTATAAAAAAAAAATTCATAGATATAGATATTGGCTTTGAACCTTAAAACATTCTCCCACATGAAGTCAATATATAGGAAGTTACTTTCCTATGTTTGTAGTCACATGTCATTCCCCAATGTTTCCTTCATCATTTATTTAGAAATCCTAGATAATTGTTGTTCCACTCAAACTTCTTTATTGGCTTCACCTTAGAACATTCTCCCAACTTAAGTCAATATATAGGAAGCTACTTTCCTATGTTTTTTAGCCGCATGTCATTGCCCAATGTGGCCTTCATCACCTTTTTAGAAATACTAGAGAAGTTTTTTGTCATTCAAACATCTTTAGTCTTATTGGATTTGTAAGAATATATGTTGTATTGTCATCAATATCAACTTTCTCCAACAAGATACCACCTTATTTCACCATTTTTCCTATGAAATAATACTTAGACTTATTAATATATTTCATGTGATCATGAAATGTTGGATTCTTCACTAAGTGACTAGCACTTTGACTATCATAATGCAATGGGATTCTTCCCCTATATCATATTAAAGTCAACCATGTCCACTCTAGCCATATTTCCTTTTAACTAGACTTAGTTTCTACCAGATATTGTTCTTTAGTGGTAGATAAAGAAACTACTATATACAACTTACATGTTGGACAACCTACAGATCCTCTAGAAAGAGTGAAAGCATATCATGTAGCTTAGATTTGTGTTCATCTCTATATCATCCAAAGAAAAAAATTCAAGACATTTAATTTGTAAATTTTCCGATCTATGGAAAATAGAAACATTGAAAGTTCCCCTTAATATATGAGAATCCACTTCACAATATTATAACATACAATTGATCAAACTCTAAATATCATTTTTCTACAACTGCACATAAAAAACTTACAACTTAGTTAGCTTAATAATTTGAGAGAATATTTCATCAAAATCTATACTTGACTTCTACACGTATTTTTCTACCACGCAACCTTTATAACATTCCAACAACCTATGATTCAGTCTTCTTTATTTTATTAGCCCACTTATTTCCAACAACCTTTCTTCCTAGTGGGAAATCCATAAGTTCCCAAGTTTCATTCTTGTGTAGTGATTTCATTTATTTATCCACAACTTTCCTCCATTTATCTACATTATTAGAATCACTAATGTCCTAAAACGAACCAGGTTCACCATCATCAATTAACAAAGTAAAATAATATTTAAAATTGAGAGAATGCATCTATGGACATCTCTTACAATGTTTATATATTGTAAGTTGTTGAACTTCTTGTTCTTCAAGTTTATTAAAATCTTCATTTTCATTTTCACTCATTTTTACTTTAATAAGTAAAATATCAAATGTTTGTTGTACCTCCTTCCTTTGCATGGAATTTTCATTAAAAATAACATCCCATCTAAATATTACCTTCTAGAAAGTAGGATCTCACACTCTTACCATTGTAACCAATAAAAACACATTAAATCCTTGACTTTGGGTCAAAATTAGACCTCTTTTCTTTATGCACATGGGGAAATGCATCAAATCTAAAGATATTAAAATGAGAACAATCAACCTTATTACAACAATATCCTCTGTAATCCATCCATCCAATAAAGCTATAGGTTATTTTGTTATAATATAATCAGTTGTATTAACAACCTCTTCCCAAAATCGATTATCCAACCCAAATGTTCTAACCATGATTCTTGCACATTCCATGATTGTGTGATTCATCTATTTAGCACAACCATTTTATTGTGGAGTGATTGGAGTAGTCTTATGTTCCTTAACTCTTTACTACATAGAAAATGTATCAAATTCCTTTGAGAAATACTCTCCCCTATTATTTTCCCAAACTTTTATATACTCATGCTTTGAAATCCTTGAGTTTCTTAAAAAAAATTAACTAATTATTTAGAAAATATATACACAATCTTCTAGAATAATCATCTAAAAAAGTTATAAAATGTTTATTAGAATTCATAGACAAATTAGGTTCTAATTGAAATTCATGCAAATGAATAAGTTGGGAAAGGTCTAAACTTTTACTAGAACTCACAATAAACTAAACTCTTGGCTATTTACCAAAAATATAGTTCTCAAAAAATTCTAAATTACAATACTTTATGTTATAAACCATACCTTCATCATGCAAAATTTCAAACAATTTCACTCATATGTCCAAGTAGTTGATGCTAGAACATCGATGTATCCAAAACATTCCTGAAGTTCCTTAAGTCTAACGCTACTAAATGATTTGTTACTATATCACTCTACAATTGATATATTGGCATCATAATATCCTCCTATTGCTACCACAAGGGATCCTTTGGTAATATCACACTTAGAATCATCACAAAAGGTCGAAGAATACCCTAGCTTATCCATCATCTTTATTGAGAGAAAAAACATCCTTAAATACAACACATGTCATCAATCACACATGTTTCTTTCTCACCCATCCTCCATATTTAACATAATATCCCCTATTACCGTAGTTTCTATAGGATATTCATCAGTCATGTATGCCATATCATCACTGTAGGGATGATGTTTGAAAGACTAGTCACTATGTGGAGACATGTGGAACGATGCACCCAATTCAAAAATACAAGCATATAAATGTTTGTTATTATTAAGGCATGAAACCTCACATATTGTATCTTTGTCTGAATATAATGTGCTTTCCTTAGTTGATGGTTGATCTATCTTTTCATCCGTGTATTCCTGCTTTAGATGCCAATAGTCCTTCCTTAAGTTCCCTAGTTTCAAAAAATTCCCTCACTTATGTTTTAGCTTGCATCCTTCAGACTTTGATCTAGATTGTGATATACCTTGTCGACCACTCTCTTTAGATCAACCTCTCATAGATATTTCTTCATTGGTAGAGGGCTCCAAAGATAATTTTTTTCTCATCTATTTTCATAATAAATAGGATACCACATCATCAAATTTCATAGTTCCTAATCATGATTCGGTGATGGTTATCACCATATGATCTTATGTATCAGGGAGGGAACATAGTAAAATTAGTAAAATTATTTCTCTATTCTCATCCTCTGCCCTTACACCAACTATGAATAGTTTATTGATATATGTATTAAACTCATTTATATGATTTTTAATAGTTGAACTATCCTTCATCCTCAAATGATAGAGCTACATTTTCTAGGAAAAGATTATTTGTTGTTGATTTAGTCTCATGCATCTTCCCAAGTTTACCCCAAAGGGATTTTGTAATATTTTCTTCAGCAACATTGAACAAGAAAATTTCCTCTAGGAAAAGATGAATTATAGAAATCACCTTCCTCTCAAGCTTTATCCACTCATCATATATCTTCCCACTTGGTTTTTCTATAACCCCCTTGAAGCATAAGGGTTATTTGTTTTGGTCCACACCAACTTTTACTATAGGTTTGTGTTGGGGTTATCTCATACCGCTTGGCCCTTAAAAAAGAGACCAAGGGTTAAGAAGAGGTCAAGTTTTCTTGGGGTGGATCACCATCGAAAGTGTTCATGGATTTGAAATGACACCTCTACTCAATGCCAGTACTTACTTTTCCAAACCAACATCAACCTTTAGATATTGAGATAAATTTCTTTTATTATGCTATCTATGTGGTCCTCACTTAACATGGACATTTGGTGTCCTATAATTGCATGACACTCTCTAATTAGGTTCATAGATATCCCACCTATGAAAAGGATATGTACTCCATTGTGTAGGATTTTTTTTAATGGAAAAAATACATCCTAAGGAAAGATACCATCACCAATGTTGATCACAAGCCCTTGTAGTTCATGCAAATGTAGAGAAAGTTACATAACAACTTCCAATAGAAGTGGTACACATACATGCAATATTTCCACTTGAAAATCAAGTATAAGTATGGTATTACCAATAACATTGGAGAATTCCTCAAGTGACCTCCAATTGTTGTATTATTATTTTCTCAACTCTTGAGGACATGAGACATCTAGGTGGTCCAAATTGTATGAGAATGACCCTGACTAAATTCTACTTCCTAAAAAGAAGGAAGATTGGTGTCAAACTTTCATCGCTAGGGTGCACTTTATTCCTTCTTGAGCACTTATGTGTTTCTTCAAGAAATCATGAGAAGATGATTTATCAGGCATATGACAGTTAAGTGGTGAGGCACTTTGATATAGAAAATATGATGACAGTGTTGCAAAAGTACTTTTACTTGCAAAAGCTCCAAAAATATAGTCTGTAACGCCCCATATTTTGACTAGACATGTTTATCAGTCATACTTATTACACTTTATTTTCTTTTTATATGTTGGAATCAGCTAGACTAAGCATACCATATTTTGACATGTTATACCTGATTATATACTGATACCATGTTTACTATCTTACTATGCTTATGCGGATGCTTTTATTAAGATGTTATCATGTTATCATGCTTATGAGGATGCTTTGATTATGATGTTATGATGTTATAATGCTTATGTGAATTCCTTGATTATGATGTTGTGTATCATGCCTATGTGGATACTATGTTTATGATGCTATCATTTTCCTAATGTTACCATACTTATACAATTATGTAATGTCCCAAAAAATAAAAAATAAAAAAAATTATTAGGCTAGTAAAAACTACCTATGCGGAACATTATTTAACTTGCGGAAATATAACGTACACTAACTGTACCACTGTTTGGTCGTAAGTTGTTCTTACGTTCTATCATTTACTTCCAATCATTATTACTATTGTATTTTACATAAGATGTCATGGATCTTATTATTAAAATATTCTCATGTTTATACATTGTGGTGTATGTGTTAGTTACTTGGTTATATACTTTGTTCATTTCTGCATATGTTTACTCGTTGTTTACAAAGTTCTAACTTATCTTTTTTCTTGGAAACAAAGTGGGCGGAGTGGTGGGACTAGCTCTCCCATGATGGTATGAGAGGTAAAGTGTCTACTTGTCTAGAAGACTTACTTATTCATGTTTAACTAAGGCACCTCTTGACTTGTTTACATGTAGGTGTACGTAGTTACGATAAACTGGTTACGTAAAACTTAAGCTTCTTCATTAAAGAACCTACTGTTTATTATCAGGTATTTTCTAATCAATTATTCTTATCCCATCCTATTTGTATTTCATGTTTATTTTATTATAAGCATTAACATATCTTTTATTTTTATTGGCAGGTTATAATCTTGGTTAAAGATCAAACCTTCATTTTATACATAACAAATACTACCATGGAATATTTCATATGGCATGGTTCTAAGCTTAATGCTTAGGAAAATGGGGAAACAAGGTTTTAAGGCTTAACCTATGGTTATAAAATACATATGATACTTGTGCATTGGGTATTGACTTTGGGTTAGCGTATATATTGCATGGAATAAAAATTATACTATACCTTCTATTAAGCATAGGAGTGGCGAGTTATAACAAATGGTTTGACATTATGCCATGGGGTTTAAGAACTTGCATGGAATGGACACCAACATTAATGAAACAATTGTAAACTATGGAGATGTGGGTTTTGGGTTGATAATGGACACCAGGATGATACCATTAATGTGTCTTGGGGTTTGGGGCAGCCCAAGCTTAGGGCTTGGCTCCAAGAATGACTTAGTCATTTTGCTTGGCTCATTGATGGTTTGGTCTTGGCTGTGCGCAGTGGATGGAGGAGACTCCCTGGTTAATGAATGTATGCTTCGTTCGTTTCATGATAGTGTTTGATGTTTGTTTCATGGCTCATTCAGTTTCATACTTCTTATCCCTCGTTGTTTTGGTGGTTGCAGATGACAAGGTTGGCGAGGAGTGGGATGGCTCAGAACTTTGCTATCATTTCAACGATGATGCCATAAGGTGCATGGTAATCCTTTTAGAAAATCCTGCACTTGTCACCTCTCACCCTTATGGCTAGGATTGGGTTATATCACATTGTTGGTTGGGTTTTTACTGTGGGATTTTGATTTGCCTTTCGGCCTGTCTTTTAAATTTTTAGGTTTGTAAAATAATGGTGATGTTAGCAGTGAATGGGGAACCTTGGGACTTTTAATAGAATCTGCATTTTGTTTATGTAAATCAAGTTTTGGTTTTGGAATCTAAGCCTGGGAAGCACCCTTTCTTGCAATGGTGCCATAGCCCTTGGAATGATTGTGTAAAATGTGATTGAATAATTTAAGGGTTACTATGTAAATAAATATGTACCCTTTGTTTTTTATATTGCATTGTTATTTTTAAATCTTCGATTAATGTGGCATTCACCTTTGTGGATGGTCTATGTATAAATGCTTATATTTATTTCTTAGTTGTAATACATGACAACGTATGGGCTGAGGCCATGCCATGTATGGCAGGAGCACTCACCATCGTTGTTGTGATAGCTTGGATGGTTGTGATTATTTACTATTTTGTTTGTTAGTATGTAATGTGGAATGTGAAAGAGCCATTGGTGTAAACCCACGATGGCTATCGTTGTTGTCAATTGACATGTTGACAGGCATATGATATCTCAGGGTTTACTTTTAAGGGACTGTGTATTTAGTTAATATGGTCGAGGCCGCGCTTACAGCATGAGTGCAGACACGGGGTATCACGGCCTTGCTGTAGCAGGTTTAACTTATTATTGTAGCCTGCATATACTCTGTGTATAGCGCGGGCTCGATAATTGTAGAATGACTCTACAGGATTTGAATCGTGGTCATTGTTGATTTAATGAGTATGTAAATAAAATGGATGGTTGCGAATTGGGGATTTAGGTTCCCACAGGATTCGATTCCTTCCATCTCTCGTAATTAATACCGACTATTTAAAGATTATGATGAGGTTTATATAAAGGAAATGATTCGTGTATACAAATGTAATTATATGGTTTTAATTGTTATATGGAATGAATGCATGGTTAATTAAATAATTATTGTGTATACATATTTAAGGTGGATTCTATTATGGCATGCAATTTGGGTTTGGATACCCACAGGGGTCGATACTATGACCTGTGTGCAACTTAAGGGTTTTAATTTAATTATTGAGATGTTACTTGGTTACTTGTTATGTGATGGCCATGTGTAATATTAGATGGAGCTTAACTCATTTATGCATATGATTCTGATAATGTTTATTTAATGGAAATGGTTTGTTACTTAATGTATATTTAAATATACTCACCTTGAAAGGTCTTCGCTAGTTTGTACCTTGGATATAGTATAGAATTCTTATAAATTATTCTTTAGATATAATTATTATTGGGTAGATTAGATTTGTATTCTATTCCAGAATGGTTAATGCATATTTATCAATGGTGTTCTAGTTAGTTTACTTGTAAATTTTAAATTGGTAATACAGACCTAGGTTTTAAATGGAACCCTAGATATGAGGTAGTATTTATTTAACATGGCTCTACTCACAAATGGAATCTATCAGTAGAGTAAAATAGGCTAAAGAGAAGCCATATAATATACTTGAAATAAAACCTAGCTTGCAATAAAACAAAGTTTAAATAGTAAGATACTACATAAGTAAACTTAAATGAATAAACTATGGTAACTTAGGCATATGAAATAAATTGCAACCTAGGGTTATAATTTAAAGATGTAAACCCTAGAATATTTAAACATAGAAACAAATACATGGGGTTAGGAGATATAATATGAACCTTTACCTATTTCGGCCAACATTTTATGCTAGAAGATGAAATAGGCGAACTAGGATCTCCTACCTATTAATTTTTTAAGCTTCTTTAATGGTTGAACCTGCACACTTAAATAACTAGCATTAACAATTCATAGGCATATCTGACCTCTATATTAGATGACCAAGTCACTTGGGAACTAACATGTTCCACCCAACCATGACCTGGAATCGTTCCTGGTTTCTATAATGTCCCAAATTTTGCATTGGGTCACAATGGCTAAATCACACTTGCCATATTCATGAAAGTTGTCAAATTGATGCTAAAGGTCAAATAATTGCCAACGATGGCAATCATTAGTTTCCTAGGTTGGGGGTGGAAGCTTTGAGAATTTCATGGGGACTTCACTTAGTGAACCTCTCACATAGCACGTACGATCATGGGATATTAAAGAATGCCCTTAATTTCGAGAAATATTGACCCAAACTATTTTTTTTGAAACCCCCTCCGAATACTTAAAACCTCCTCCCCACCCGTTTTGATACCTCAATCCTTATAAACCACCCTACCCACCCCCACCTTAAATTCCTTATCCCCCCAATACCTGCAATATATTGGTTCAATTTTTTATAATTTTAAAACCCACAATATGAACTAACGTGATAGGATATTGGCCAACAAGTGAAGCCCCCGTGGAGATTTTGAATAAGGGGAACAATAAATGATGTTTATACATTAGAAGGAATAAAATATTTATTTAATCAGGTCAATTAAATGAATTCAAGTGAATAATGAAATGGCTATGAAAAATGGAGACATATGGAGACTATGGGACCCACACTGGCTAGAATTCCTATGTTAAATGCCATCCCCCTCTTCCAATATAAAATATAAGGAAAGCCTAATGTTTTGGATGGATTATAAGGTAAATATACTTGTCCATATACTTCATAGATAGAATTTGGGATGAAGTGTAACTTACATGAGCAAGGAAGATCCAAATGGGGAGTTTCTCATGGACACTTGGTGAGATTCCCCTTACACTTATGATATCTATGACACCAATGATGGAGATTCTATGATAGTTATGACACAAGTAAGATCTTAAGGCTGACATATAACATATATGACGGTCAAAATAGAGTATCCAAAAGATATCTCATGTGATTTGGAGAATCTCAATGGATTCCTACTCAATTTAGGAGAAGATGGAAGGTGAAGAGAGAGGCCACATGGCATAGCATGAGTAGCCACACCAATTCGACTTGGATTTGATTTATGGATATATTTGGAAGTTGAGGAGACCATTAAGTTTTATAAAATGTAGGGATCATCCATGAGAAGGATCTTTTGAATCAATTGTGAAATTTTTTGTTGTGAAGAGAGAGAGCTAGTGAATGACTAGTTCATGGTCGAGCCAATTTCTAGGGTGAAAGATTCCCATACTAATTGGTAATTAGAGAGGCCACTCAGGTCTTTCAAGGAGTTTCAATGAAGTTATAATATACAGGTGCAGCTACAACATCTTGTGGACACTTCAGGATTCAGCTCATTCCCCCTCCCATCTCACATTCTTTCACCATATTTCATCCCAGTGGAGTGAGACACACTTGGTGAGCCATTTTTATTTTTGAGGGAGCTCCTCTTGCTCTAGAATTTTGTATTGTGATGTAAATACTCTTATCTCTCTTTTCATAAATTTATCATGTTGAAAGGACAAGAAATCTCATGTATTATTGATCAATAATAAAGAAACAATGCCATTTCCCCACCTCCTTGTTGTAAACTCTTATAATATTGATAGATTTGAATGGATGTGTAAATTATTAATGATTTATGAAGGAACGGACTTTCATTAAATCATATTAGGGGTTTCATATTCAGTAAATGATAATTTGTGGCCATTGGGTCAAATTTCATAGCAATTGGAGCGAACTACATCTCATTTCCCCAACGGTCCAAAACTATTTTTTTTAATCTCTGATTGAAACAAATGATAAATGCCATGGGAGTTATACTGGTTCTACATATGAGTCTCTAATAATGTATTATACACATACCCTACTTCAATTTGATAATTTCTAGTGATTTTATGAACATTTGGGAAGCCATTCCGACAATTTCCCTATAGGGATTTGAGCCCCAAAATTGCTAGTTAAAGCATCTATCTTATTCAAAAATTTTATATAGAATTGGAGAAGTAATTATAAGGCCATAATACACCCCTAAACATTATAATTAAGTTATTATATAATTCATACACCCTTTGGTACAAATCGATAGCATTTGGAGTCATCTACCATTGGGGGTTGCACGGGGGTTGGAACCTCAAAATTACTAGTAAATTCATGGAGTTCCCTTGGATACCTATTCGACCCCAAAAACACATATTATTATTCAAATATACTTTAATTAATTTCTGATAACATATCCAAGTATCATACCCACCATTAGTGAAGGTTTTACAGTGTTGTGAAGACAACTGTTTCACGACCCTCGGGGGATTTTCACCTCCCAAATTGATTAGTCTTGTCTGGAAACTTATTCCCTTTCAAATTTGATATCATGGTTTAGTATATCAGTTGATTATATGTCTGATAGATGTGATAATATTTCCCATCACCCCTCAGGACCTTTCTCACCAAGTTTGAAATCAATTGGAGAAATTTTGGGATCAATTGAATCCAATTAACTAGAGTTGTAAGAAGTTGAATTTGTGTACATTGTGAAATAATTGAAGAATTGGTGTTTTGATAAAATTTCCAAAAAGGGCACATAGTGGTATCATAGCATGGTCTTTTCACCTATTGAAGTTATGGTATAGATGAATTGAAGAAATTCATTAAGTCAAGTGGTCAGGATATGACTAGGTAGTTTAAGCAAGCATTCAAATTGATGGCTAGCCAGTTTATGGGTAGTAGAAGTTTCCATCATGAAGAGACACATAAGACCATCCATTTTGAAAACCTTAATGATTGGTTGAAGGAAGTTATGAAAAATAATTCAAATAAGAACTCATTAAGGAATAGTCATCAATGGACAAGTAGGGAGGCGACCAAGGAGCTACAAATTTTTGTGGATGGTGAAGAATAAAAATCATTACATCAAGAGGATCGAATGTCACTCCCAAATGACTTTGAAAGAGATGATGAAACATCACATGAAAAGGAAGAATATTACCTTGAAAGTATTGAATATCATTTTGAAACAAATTCTACTATGGAGATGGACCAAAGGGCATCTACTTATGGATGTTTGAACTATGAAGGAGTACCTAATGATGGGTGCTCACAACTTTATGTTGGTCACATAGAGATTAGATCTAAAAATGTTGCTACAATCCAAATTTATCATGAGCATAAAGATGAATACCTTGTAGCAGCAAAGGAAGAACTAAGATAAACTTCGCCATCAACACTTAAGCTTCAAGGAGTTGATCAAATACAGAATGAAGAAGAAAAGGAGGTTCACTCCCATGATCCATCCTTCGTTGAAGGATCTTTGAAGATGAGTGAAAGGGATATACAAGAATCCCTTAGCATACTCCATGACACTCAATCATTGGTATCAAATTCTTGTTGGAGAGCCACTTCCTTGGAGGAGCCATCATTCCTTGAAGACATGGAGAAAATTCAAAGAGCAATGTGCAATATCAAAGATTGTCAAATGCTAGATTGTTTGGAGGATTCTCATGACATGGAGGATCCTGAGTGATGTGGAAATTTGAATGTTCTTGATGTGTTTTAATTTTAACTTGAAGAGATTCAAACACTTGATGTGGTGGAAGAGGAACTTGAATTGTCTTTTGATGAAGGTTATGAAAATTTTCAAGAAGAGCATGATTCCTCTACATTGGAACCAATATATGACAAAGGTTTCACACTTTTGAAAGATATGCATGATAACACCCATATGGATCCTTACCATGATTAAAATTCTACACTTTTTGAGCAGTTGGGTGAGTTAGTTCATTCTCCTACATCCTACAATTCCATATTTTGCAGCATTCATCCTAATGAAGTATGGGTGAACAGTTTATTTTCTATGGTGGCACATGAAGAGTATGTACATTCTATTTCTTCTTTTAATTATGTAATTATTAGAGAACCATCTTATTTACATTTGCAGCAGCATTCCTTGTTACTTTCTGATGATGCACATATACATGGATGCACCTATGATCTGCATTTGAGTCACTTGAAGACTCATGGTTTTTCTTGCTCAACGCTTGGTTCATTTGATGTTGGAGGAACTTCATCCAACACTAGGGTGAATAGATTTATGATGGGAGAAAATTTTTGTTACTAGCCACACACATTGTTATATCTTTATGATTCACTCATTCATGGATGTATGTTTGAGAGATAAGGCTGGGACACTAGGAACTTTAACGGCCTTAATACACCATTAGACCTATTCTACTATGAATTTTCATTGTGTTTAAGCCTATAAAAACTTAGAACAAAAACCTTTATAGAAAGTGGCATATGAACAACACTAAATTTCAACCTCTTTAAATTACAGGCATGAAATTTCAACCTCTTTAATTACTTGCATAAGCACAAAATGGAAACACCCTTAGAAAATCAGAATATGTTAGAAAACTGCCTGTGTATATATATATAGTTGTAGTTAAAAAAAATAAAAATAAATTATTCGGAAGATATATAGATATAAAAATATATGAATATATTTGTAAACAATAATATTAAAATTTTCAAAAAAAAATAAAGGCTATATATATATATATATATATAATTATTAAAAATTTTAAAAATTGTTGATGATCGTTGTTGCCCACATAGTAAAAAGAGGAACAATTCAGTAACATACAACATATACACACGTCACTCTGCATGTATTGAACAACCCACGATTTTATTAGCCACTGGATCCACGATCATAATAAAATTTGGTTTTGTTTTTAACTCCAACCCGAAAGTCCTAAAGTCAAATTTTATATTGGAGGTTTTATCAGGGGAATTTTGGATCTTTCAATATATGTAAATAGAGGGGAAGGGCCAATAAAAAAACTAACACCAAACAAGCACTCGTTGATAAATTTCCAGAAGCTCTGATATTATTATCCACGGCTTATAGAGACATCTAAGCCCTTTCTGTATTGTTGTTATTTCTACAATCAGTTATAAGGTTGTTACACTTTGCAACTACTCTCAGGAAACCATTGGGAATTATCCTTCACAAAGCTTTGTATTAGTGATTTATATCGGGAGAGTTTCTGAGATATCTTATTGGGGATTTATGTGTATGCTCTAGGTTTTAAGGAATATTAAAGTCTTGAATTCTTTTTTTGTTCCATTTTCATTGCAATTCCAATTCCAATGGTGGACTCGAACATGGAGAGCGACGAGGTGGATCAACCAACTCCCGAGGAAGTTTACTTGTTTCTTCATCGAGTCACCAACTGCCAACGCAACCCTCACACATAGAGCACTAAAAAAAGATCCAAGATCAACGATCATAATAAACGTTGGGTGGGCGTGAACACAACCCCATTAATCATCAAGTTTTGGTTTTGTCAAAGCTAAGCCCTAACAAATTTTTCTCCAATCGTCATGAATCTCAGAACCAGTCTAAAGGAGAGAACCCATGGGTCACTCAGTGTACACAATAATGTCTAAAATACTACACAAGTGTAATAAAATCTCGCAAACCCAGGCTATTAGCGTCCCTTATTGCGATTCATGGAGATCATGTAAGAGCGAATCGCATGCATTCAAAGCATTATATCTTGGGATGGATTAACCCACTAGAGGGGTGACGCGTGCTACTGAAAAAAACCTACCTGCAACTAAAGTTATATGGGATTTAATCACCGATCTCAATCTCCAATTTACCATTCTGTATATATTCCAAAAGTAAGGGATTCACCAATAAAAGTCCACCAATGTCTTTAGCGTGCTCAACGCCTCATATCAGGTTAATAATATTAAATAATATGAAAACATATGTATGAAAGGTATGTGTATCCAAGACAAATTATAGTTCCTCGGTCTCAAAGTGAGCATTGTTTCCATTCCCATAGTTCCCACTTCTAAACAGTAAGTGATAAATTCCACCGAAGGGGAGCCCACTCCCTTAAAGGGTTATCATCTTTTTTTCTTTTCTTGCTGAAAACGTGGTTAATAGAAATCACACCCTATGGACCGTAGAAATTGTAGGAGAAGGAATTTTTACCCACGCCCCTCTATAAGACCAAAGAACTTGAGTCTAACACCTTAAACAACTCTGTTTTGAATCTATCCCAAGCATCTCTATTAGTCCCATTTATAATGTCAAACTTAAGCCATCCACTAAGAGCCCACGGGTTTCCTTCTTCGTTCAACGCGTCAAGTTAACATCCACAGGTTGAATGTACCAACGGGAAGCCTGACATAAATCATTGTAAGTGCTCAACACTTTAAGGTTAGGGAGGCAGGTTAGGGATCCCAAGGATTCAGTTCATAGATTGGTGAGAGGGTCCGGAGAGTGCTCTGAAAAGGGGTTGCATTAAAAAAAAAAACAAATAAATAAAGTATATATGAAAACTCAAACTTAGAATATTAATTCCATTTTAAGAAACACAAAACACCAGGTTACAATAATATATATTATATATAAGAAATTACATATTGATACCTAATACTAGCTGGAATCAAAACCATTCAACGATTGAAAACTTACAGCGCTTTCTCATTTGGAGAAACTTTAATGAAAAATCCCAACCCTTCCGAAGAAGACTCAATAAATTCTAAAATAGTAAAAACAAAACAATGACTAGAACAATCAAATGTGCTATGAGGGAGGACCTAACCCTTGCACCGACGACCACAAGGTTCAGAGCCAAAACAAAAGGAAAAATGAGCCAAAACTAGGGTTTGACCCTATCTAGTGTCTGTTTTTATTGCATGGCGGTGGAGTAACCTGAGGGGCTGCGTGGCCTTCATGCGCGTTTTGTACGGTAGAGTAGTATTAGGGTATATCATATGAATTTCGTTAAAATTTTAAAATTTTATTTTTGTTCTAAGTTTCCATAAATTTAATTATTTAGGTAAATTGCAAGCATGAAATATTTAAATTTAGCTAAAGTTTAATGGCTTAAGTTTAAATAAATTTTAATTTATAATTAATAATTGATAGTTGAATATAATTCGCGGCTCTAGATTAATAGAAAAGAGAAGCTGGAAACACTGCTCGAGTCCTGTGGCGCATTTGTTATCAGAGCCAGCAGTGAGTTTGAATCATCATTGCATTGTAAGCTTTTATCTGTGTGTTGAAGTTTCTGAATCTTATTTTGTTCATGCACGATCTAGACATAAAGAGTGCTCCTGTAGGCAACGGAAATGGTTGCTGAGTGAATAGGCGAAGTCATTGGGGTTAGAAAGTGGTCTTTGCACAGGGTAGCAGCCGTAAGAGAAAGGCGAGGTCAATCCCGATTTTGCATATCGACCAAAAGTGAGTCATAATCGCATTTAAAATGGACCCGTCTATGGACACCCTTCCTCACACTAGTCTAGACTGTGAGCAAGCTCAGAATAAAGAAGTTTCTCTCCAGAGAGAAGATCTTCCTTCATTAATGATTGTTCTACTTCCGACTCATCCATCATCCACATACAAAATCACAATCAGTCTACGGATTGGTAGCTTCCTACAATCTTACGCAAAGATGTTTATAGTCTTAAATGGTGGGACTACAAGTCAGCCACTCAAATAAAGGTTTCTTCTGTGGATGTGTTCTTCAGTGATTCAGAAGAACCAGTTCACATTAGTTTGTTAGATAAATCCCAGATTGATTGGGCAATCAAAGCTGGTTATAAGTACGCCCACTTAGGTGCAATAAAGTTAGGTCTTGGTCCTCTTGTTCGACCATACCTTAATGTTTCTTCTTTATGCGTAGCTATAAATACGCAACATAGAAACTTTTCTGATGCTACCATTGGAGGCTTTACAGCCCCTCTCCATGAAGGTCCTTCCTTTGGCACCATATTTCCCAAGTATTCTGTGAGTCTAGATGGCCACATATCTACAATCTGCTTAAGGCATATATCCTCTCGCAGGGATTCCAGATGATGACTGGATCGAAGATCATCCAGTTAAAAAGTGTAGTCTGTGTGCGGTTCAGAAATGACACTCTCCCTCCTCTCCGCTCCAAAGTTCATGAAAGTTCGCACTTGCACAGCGTGGTGGAGAAGGATAAGTCAAAACAAGCACAACCAGTCACCTTTGATTGGACTAGTATCACTTACCCGCAAAGATGGGAAGTGAGATATCGGGAGTTAAGAAATGCTGAATACATGCAAGAAGCTTTAACCAAAAGGCCCTTAACTTTTGATCGTCAGACTAGCTCATTCAAACTTCTAGAGTCAACCCCTGCTCCTTTGTTATCTCCTCCTTTAATAAGGAATTCCTCAATATCTTCTGCATCTTCTGATAGAAGATTGAAATCACAAGAACCTCCTGTATCTCAGTCCCCTACAACCTCCTACACCGGTTTGTATGATTCTAAACACCGGGGACGACATGAATCATGCCCAGCATGTCAAAATATTCTGCAACAACTCAGACACCACAGGAAAACACCAAGTTTAGGAATGTTCACCCTTCCTAGACAGAATGAGTCTTATGAAGTAGTAACTTAAGGACGTCGATCCTACTTCCCTGGTAGGAATCTTCCGGAAATCCCTTTCAGACAGTTCTCTACAGATGGAACTATGAAGAAAGAGTTCCTTCCTTATCGATCTTCTGGACCAGAGGAGTCAGTCTCAGATGAGACCAAGCTTGCCAATTGGGGCAACATGCAGAGAAAACTTACTGCTCAGAACTTGGATGACATGGCTCAAGATCTCCTTGAGATTAAAAGCTTTGTCTTAGACGAAAAAGAAAAAGTTGTTGTGGTAGATACAAAGTTAGGACTCCTAAACCATCTCCTAACTAATGCAGAAGAAATCAAAGATGTTGTAGCCAAGGCTGCAGATAAAATAGAGAGACATTTGGCCCACTTGGAAGAGCTCATCATCCAAACCAGAAAGCTTAAGGAAAGATTGCCTCGACTAAGTCCATCTGTCTTTGCCGTAGCTTCCAAAGGACATGCTCCAAAGGGTACAGAGAAGAAGAAGCTTGAACGCAGTTTTTCATTTGGCATGTTTAGCGTTCCAAGCCCAGAAGAGGAAGAAGAAGATAACAGGCCCAAATTCGGTTTCGGCCAAGACGAAGCAGACTTACAAGAAGTCCAGGAATGGATAGGCCATTTCAAGGCCTTTAAACCAGCCTTAGAGCCCAAATACCTGAGTATGCTTGCTCCTCATGGTCATGATGAATCTTCAAGTTCTAATCCCCTACCAAGAAATACATTTGATCTGCAAATGCATGATGCCTCAAAATCTCCCAAGTTCAGTACTAGTTTCGGCATCAACTCTATAAATAATATCATCTCTTCTATGCCAGAACAGCCTGTGCTGAATATAAAATGTCAGCCTAGGGATGAGATCAGAGATGCTATTACATTGTTGTTCCACTAGACATTGTATAAAAGAACTCAGGATAGTTTTCTCACTGGACAGCAACTAGGTGGTCAGATTGTTGCTGGTCTCTCAAGACTAGCAAACGAGTGGTGGAGATGGCTTCCCCAAGAAGCCAGGAATGAATTGTTAAATGCTGAAGATGCAGATCAACAAATTCTGTAGGCTCTAGGAAAAGAGTTCTATGGAGGTGAGGATCACGATGAATCACATCATAAAGCCTCACTATATATGTCAGCTGGACTCTGTGATTTGTCACAGGCTGAGTCTTATTTCTGTTATATGCAAGATTTACTAATCTCTTCAGGTAAAGCTCGTGATCCTGCTTATTTGAAACACTACCTACGCAGCTTTCCAGGCCATGTTCCAGATGCTGTTGAGAAATACATGAATGATAAGAACATCAACTACAAGGGTCTCACACTTGCTCAGTTGCACACGCACATCACAGAGACCTGGCAAGAGCAATGTCTGGAGAAAAGGGTTAGTAAAGACTTCGAGCACCACCAGTCCATGTATTCTCCATCCTTTTGTAAAAATGTAGCCAAACTACCAGAATGGGGATGTGGTGCGCATGCTCATGGGCATTTACAAGATTCTTGTAAGTGTCATACGAAGAAAAAGAACAAAGGGTTTTATTCCAGCAATCCGCGATACCATTATCCCGATAAACCCTTGAAATATAAGTCTCGGTCGAAGTTCAGAAAGTTCTCCAAATCTTCTCGATCGAAGAAGTTTTTAAAGCACAGATCTCAGCAATCTGAGAAAGAGGTATGTTTTATTTGTGGTAGCAAAGGCTATTGGGCAAACAAATGCCCTAAGAAGAAAACAAAGCCACGGCTTGCAGCTTTCTACAAACAGCTTGATCCATGGTGGTGGACTCTAGCCAATCTCGATGACCCGCCAACAGGCGAAACCTTATTGCTTCCTTCTGATACAGAGTCTGAATCTAATCTCTCTTGTTCAGAATCTCATGCTGCTCTAGATAAATTTGATCCCTCTTCCTCATCCTTAGATTCCGAAGCGGCACCAAATTTAGGGGGGTTCGAGCTGCTTGAGTTCGACTTTTCTCTGAATATGTTTTCAATCTTGATGAACAAGACTCAAGAAATAGAAAAAATATTAGCAGCTATTGATTTAGAGCTCTCTGTTATTTATCCATTCCAGTACCAGCTAAGAGGTGCTCTATGAGAAGAGAAGAAGCAGCTGCTCAAACAGCTTGAGCACGATAAAGGTAAATAGAAGGTATTAGCTCCCTCTCCTGCACTCTATAATCTGATTGAATTATATAGAAGCTATCCAGAAGGACATGAAGATTGTCAGATTTTCAGGACAGACAAGGAACAAGTGTTGCGGATGCAAATAAAAGAAAAGCAGCAGCAAATCAAAAAGCTATGCCTAGAAGTCGAGGATCTGAAATGCATGATTAAATGCATTCAAGCAGAAAAGGATCAGTCTTCAGATGAAGAACTGAGCAAGCAATACGACAGGGCGATGATTGTTGAAGGCCCAAGAGAAGTGGCGATTGAAAGAAGTCAGTCCCCGGATCCTAAGCTATCAATGCTTACTGGTCCGAAGGTGTTTCTCAAAGTCCAGTTTCATCCAGCTGAATACAAGCCATACACACTAGACTGTATGATTGACTCAGGATGCCAAGTCAACTTGGCAAATATTTCGGCATTACCATCATTCTACTCAGAGAATACCTCTGATCGAGGATCTGCAATTGAAGGCACCCTAGTTGCGCTTACAACTAAAGCCGAATTATTTCCTGTACAGTTTGGTAAGATTAAAGATAAGCTAATTGTATATAAATTAGACAGTATTACTGAAGATTGCATTTTAGGCTCAGAGTTTTTGCAGAGGGTAGATCCGTATAATGTAAATACAAAAAATATGACCTTCACCTGTTATTTCAATAATTAGAAGGTGACTCTGCCTATTTCTTTTAATGCATCTCATAAGTGTGTAGCACTTGTACAGAAGACAGTTAGCAAACCAATCCCTGCTCAGCTATCCAAAATGGATCGATGTAAAGAATTCTGAGATATTCATAGGAAGAATATGTTAGTAGACATTTCTGAGAAATTAAAGAAGAATTGTTGTGCAGAGAATCCTAGTGCTTTTTGGACCAAAGAGAAATACTTTGTATCTCTCCCATTTGACCAGCAGTAGAAGATCAGACCCATGAAAGCCTCTGCCATAATTATGTCTCCCTCCGAGAGAGAATTATGTGCTAACGAAGTTAAAGATCTATTGGCTAAAGGCCTGATAGAACCAAGTAAAATCCCGTGGGCTTGCTGTGCCTTTGTGGTAAACAAGCGTTGATATATCAAGAGAGGAAAGCCGAGGCTCGTTGTCAATTATAATCCTCTGAACGTATCCCTACAGCAAGTCAGGTATCCTCTGCGTGATAAATCCAGTTTATTATAGAGAATTGCAGGCTGTGTAATCTTCTGGAAGTTCGATTTGAAGTCTGGTTTCTACCAGATTAGGATAAAGGCTAAAGACAGATACAAAATGGCATTTGTTGTCCCTCACGAACAATACCAATGGAAGGTGCTGCCATTTGGAGTTAATAATGCACCTTCAGAGTTTCAAAAAAGAATGGAAGATATCTTTCTAGATAAACTTTGGGAACTTATTTTCATAGACGACATTCTTATCTGCTCTAAGAGCTTGCAGGAACACCTGAAGCATTTACAGTTGTTTTATGAGCTAGTCTATAAGTATGGGTTAGTGCTCTCTGAGAGAAAGATGGAGATCGGCAAAACATAGATCGAGTTTCTCAGTTTCAAGATCCAGAAAGGGCAGGTTATCCTACAAAATCACATTCTCCAAGTCTTTGAAAAGTTTCCAGATCAAATCCTGGATAAGACCCAGCTTCAGAGGTTTCTGGGAAGCCTCAATTACATTCGGCCTTTTTACAAAGGTCAAGCGGCAGATGTCCATCTTCTGCAACAACGCTTGAAGAAGAATCCCAAGCCATGGACATCTGGGATAATGAAGGCAGTATGCCAGATAAAGAAGAAAGTTCTTGATCTGCCTCCTCTTTCTTTGCCAACTAGAAATGGTCAAATGATCATTGAGACAGATGCATCTTCATCCACTTGGGGTGGAGTATTGATTGAAGTAGTTGATGGAAAAGAACATCTTTGCGGATATGGCTCTGGTTCATTTAAATCTGCAGAACTGAACTATCCCTTGAGCCATAAGGAGATTATTGCAGTCAAGAAGACTGTAACCCATTTCATTCTGTTCCTTAAGCCAGTCAAGTTTATTATTAGAACAGACTTGAAAATAATGCCTGGTATCTTTAAGAATGGAAATTTAATGGCGGAGAATAACAATAGAATACTTAATGAGAAGAACCGTTTGTAACTGGTTACTAACCCTCAGCATCGAGAGAAATCCTCAGGTAAATCTCCAGAAAACCTTAATGATATCCATGGCAATTCCCATTTTGATCTCCAAATGCCAGATCAAAACTATGAAGTTCTAGAGGAAGAAGAAATGAACGATGCAATACTTGAAGGTCTTGATCTACTTGGCCTTGAAGATGCATGCACCAAAAAATATTTCAAATCTATCCCTCCCAAGCAGATCCAACTTCTTCGAAAATATCTAGTCAAAGCTAAAGCGCAACTTAGAGTGGCTACCTCTGGTCAAAAAGAGAAACAAAAATCCTAGAAAGTTCCAAAAAAAAAGGGACGCAAATATGCTCTTCAAAGAATCAACCATCTAGGTACTGTGCTGGTCCATTCATGCCAATATGCCCAGTTAACAGAATTATTCACTACTCCCCTCCCATTTGTTAATCAATGAAGCTCCTCTCATGGAATGTTAGAGGTCTCAATGGTTTCTCTAAACAACAAATGCTGAAAATGAAGATTCAAAAAGATACTCCATCCGTCCTTTTTCTTCAGGAAACCAAATGCCCTAGTGAAACAACTGCTTCTATTTTGGCTCAGATCTAGAAGAATCACCTCACTCTGGCAATTGATTCCCAAGGTGCCTCTGGGGGCCTCTCAATTAGCTAGAATCCTCTCCTCATTTCTCTACAGGATGCCCTTGCCTCTCATCATTCTCTTGCTTCCTCATTCCACATTCACGGTAATATCAGGGGATTCTTAATGAACGTGTATGGCCTGTAGATGGCGGACTCGAAGAAGAACCTCTTAAATCATATTTCCCGGTTCCATAGTATACATAAGCAGTCTCCTCTAATCATTAAAGGGGATTTCAACATGATATCCAATCTGGAGGAGAAGAAGGGAGGTCTTCAAATCCTCTCTGCTGAAGATGAAGCCTTCAAAAGTATGATTAGATCCTGTGACTAAGTGGAAATCCAGTCCTTGTCTGGTTTCTTCACCTGGAATAACCGAAGAGGAGGAGTACACCAAATTGCTAAATGGTTGGATTGCTTCATTGCTTCGGAACCCATCCTCACCCTTGGAGGGATTCTTGATGCTTCTGTTCTTCCCACTATTGTATCGGATCACTCACCCATCGCCCTCTCTTGGCACAGTCAAGGAAATTCCCTCCACAAACCATTCAGGTTTGAAAAATTCTAGCTCTCCCATCCCATTTTTATGGACTTTCTCAGCTCTTGGTGGAATGAGATGTCTATCTTTGGCCGCTCCAAAATGGCCATTATGCAACAAAAACTCAAAAAACTTTATGGTCACCTCAGAACTTGGAATAAGACCACCTTCGGTGACATTTTGAAAAATAAAGCAGTCCTTCAAGAAAACTTAGCTACTATCTAGCGTCATGCCATGGATCACGGTTTCACCCTAGAAACCAAAATTCAGGAAAGGGATCTTATACATCAGCTCAATAAGAGGTGTTATCAAGAAGCTCTCTTCTGCAATCAGAAAGCCAGGGTCAGATGCCTTAAAGAGGGTGAGATAAACACAAGCTTCTTCCACAAATCTACCATTCAACACAGAATGAGGAATGGAATAAGAAAGATCCACATGGATTCAGGAGAAACTTTGGAGGAATAGCAAGAAATATCAGAAGAATTAACCAGGCACTTTAGTAATATCCTCAAGGAGTTGGACCATGCTCGTCATGAATTGATTCACAATGTTACCAAACACATCCCCCTTCTTATCAACAATGAACACAACTAGTTTGTCATGCAACCCATAACCATGCAAGAAGTAGAAGAAGCAGTAGATCAAATGGCGGATGGAACATCTCTAGGCCCGGATGGCTTCACTATTGACTTATTTCACCACTGTTGGAGTTTTCTCAAAGTTGAAGTTCTGGACTTGGTTGAGGAATCGTGCCAAAAGAAATGGATCCTTCCATCACTCAATGCAACCCACCTAGCTCTCATCCCAAAAGAATCTGCTACCTCTCACCCTGGTAAGTTCTGTCCTATCTCCCTCTGCAATGTTATTTACAAAATCATCTCTAAAGTGGTGGCAAATAGGATGAAACCCCTCTTTCCTCTACTAATTTATCCAAAGAAATCAGGCTATGTGGAAGGAAGATAGATTCTTGATGGAATAATTCTATCCCATGAGGTTGTTCATTCTCTTAAAACCTCCAAAGTCCCAGGTATGATTCTCAACTGGACCTCTTCAAAGCCTTTGATAAACTTAGTTGGTCCTTCATTCAAAAAATGTTGTTAGCTTTTGGCTACTGTCACGATTAGGTTCATTGGATCCTTTCCCTTATTTCCTCATCTTTCTTTTCCATCATGGTAAATGGCTCCCCCTCTTCCACCTTCTCCCCCTCACGCGGTGTCCATCAGGGAGACCCTATTTTTCCCTTCCTCTTCATTCTTATGGCTGAGGGTCTGGGTCATATGATTCACTCAGCTTTGGCTGCTCATTCCCTTAAAGGCCTTTCCCTTCACAACACCCCGCCTCTAGCCTACCAGGAATTTTTGGATGATAATCTCCTCTTTGGTCACTCCTCTATTCATGAGTCCCAAACCATTCGTCGGGACACACTTAGTAAAAGGAAGAATGAAGGAGGTCTCGGCATTAGCGACACAAAGCTAAACAATTAGGCGCTCTCGGCTAAAATCTAGTGGAAATGGATCTCTAATAACATCTCCTCGTGGACCACACTCTGGAACATCAAGTATGCCCTGGACTATCCCCCTCATTCCTTATCAGATTTGATGAAGATCTACAAGGTTTGTACATTTGGAAGGCCGCCAACAAGAAAAGGGCTCTCATTCATCAACATAGTTTTTGGGAAATAAAAGCAGGGGATAAGGGGTTTTTCTGGGAAGATTCCTGGAAACAACTTCCTAGACTCAAAATCATTTTCCTTGACCTTGATAGTCAAAAATTCATCAGTCACAACAACCACCTTAAGGTCAAGGATTTCTAGAATCCTTCGACGGACGGGTTCCGTAGCTGGAAAGAACCCTCGTACTAGAACATTGCCCCTGAGAAAAACCTTTCAGACAGTTTCTCGCCAGTAATCTTTTCTACAAGGCTCAAGCATATCCATGGCTCAAATGTTACTCAATGGGGTCATAGGCCATCAGGTAACTTCACGGTCAAAGAAGCCTATAGCATCCTTTGGACCTCTGTTGACAGTTAAGTTTCCCCTATCTGGACTCATATTTGGACTTCTCCTTAATAGCCCAAAATATCCCACTTTCTTTGGCTCCTTCTACACCACAAAGTTCTCACTTGGGATAATCTTACTCAAAAAGGATTCCAAGGTCCCTCTAGGCATAGCCTTTGCAAGAATCAACAGGAATCCATCGACCACTTGATGGATGCTTGTCCTTTCACCAGTTCTTTATGGGACCATGTTGCAGAAACCTTTAGACACACCAATAGAGTAAAAGGAAACGTAACCAAGTCTCTCTTACACTGGATGGAGTCTCCCTTCGAAAGTAACATCCTCATTCAACTCTGGATGCTTACCCGTGGCTTTGTTCTCTGGCACACCTAGAAAGAGCGCAAAAATAGAATTTTCAAGGACTCCAATTCCCCCTCTCTTGTTCTTTGGAACGCTATTAAAAAGAAGCTTCAAGATACAACTCACTCCAAAGTATGGACAAACTCTAACCTCCACACTGCTCAAAGTCAGTGGCATATTCTGGATTCCATTAATTTTGACTCTTCAGTAGTCCCCCCCTCCTCCAGCAACCCTAGCATGCGGGTCTCCAGTCCAATTCACTAGGATCCACCTCATGAGAGAGTTTTGAAGTTAAATTTTGATGGTGCCTCCAAGGGAAATCCGGGAATGTCTGGCTTTGGGGGAACTATTAGAAATTACAAAGGAGAAATCATCCATCTTTTCTATGGAAATCTAGGTTTCAACTGCAATAATGCCATTGAACTTGAAGGCATGGTTGGAGGGTTAACTATAATGGATAACAAAGGTCTCTTGCCAGTCATTGTGGAAGGAGAATCTGCAATAATTATTTCTCTAGCTACTAAACTCCTCCATGGTTCACTGGTTTCTAAAGTTACCACCAGTTGGTGCTTGACACATTGTATTAGTCGTTTGGCTTCCCTCCTGAGGTGCATGCATGCTATCACCTTCCACCATGTGCGCGGGAAATCCAATGCCTTAGCAGAATTTATAGCTAATTTAGGAGTGCTCTCTCTTCACTCACTAGTGGAAGGAATGTTACATGAATCTCTAGACCCTCAAGTCAGGATCAAGAGCATTTAGTTAGTCAGCGCTGATCTCTCCCTCCAGAATACGGGTGGTATTTTCGGTGATAGCAATCCCTCTTTCCAGTCACCGCAACGTGCACGCATCGCCCTCCTAAATCCCAACACTGTCACCCACATTGACAGCGCACACGTCCAGAACCTTCAAAGATCTTGGTGGATGGGATATTCTTCCTCAGTCACTTCGGCTCATAAGACATGGGCTGGCGAAGGTCCGTCAACCAAGGTGTTGTCATGGCTCTGCTTCGAACATTAATGCTTGCAAGTACTTCAAATGACAAGCATCTAGGCTGGACTCAATTCGAGATTTATGGCATGGAAAGAAGTATTACCGGGCTTACCGTGTGTTGGGAGATTAGCTATGTTTCTATGCCTGTGTTCCATCGGCTCTCTGTAGGTAATATATTTCCCTAGAGAATTGGTTTTAGGTTAAATTTGGAAGGCATGTCTAGGAAGAGAGGAACTCCAAGAAGAGACAGCTCTAGGTGTGGCAAAGACCAAAGGGGTTGTAGTGCTCAAACTCTGGTGGATTATGAACCTCACATCTCTTTGCGGGTGCGTGTCTTGGTTGAAGCCTAGGAGAATTAGGTCCTCAACTAGAAGCTCTCAACTGGTGAGGATGGAAGCCAAATCAACCATTATTGGATGATGAAGAACATGCTCTGCAACTTGGTGGAGGACATGCTCAGCAATTGGTTTGAGGATCGGCTGGTGGTGCATACCATGAAGTCTAAAATCCTTGACATTGAAGTTCAGCTTACAGCGATAAACAATTCCTTTGCTTGGAAAGGCATGGCTAGCATCTCTAGTCTGAACGGGGTGAAGAAGGGGGGTCATTCTCAGGGTGGTGGGGATAGTGGTAGTGAATCTAGTAGTTGGGCTCTTACCAGTCTCAATGGTAGTGGTAGTGCAACTAGTTTCTCAACCGAAGTTCCTCATATCAAGCCCTTTCCGGTCCCCTCCACAGTTGAGCCTCTTTTCAAGTGTATGAAGGAAATGTTGGTCCAATAGATGGTGCAACAGCCATAGTAGCATATGCTCTCTTTGGTTCCAAATGATTCCATTGACTAGCATACTTTTTCACTGGAAGAAAGATGGGCCTACCCCGTCATTGAATAAATGCCTCCAACTCAATGAACACTTCACCTAGGTTTTTTGGTCAAGCCAACTATAGTTTTGGTCTTTTTTTATTTTATCATGTAAAATGAATATTCAAAAAGATCCTCCATCTGTCCCTTTTATTTAGGAAGCCAAATTCCCCAGTGAAACAAATGCTTCTATTTTGGCTCGGATCTAGAAGAATTGCCTCGCTCTGGAAATTGATGCCCAAGGTGCCTCTGGGGGCCTCTCAATCAGCTGGAATCCTCTCTTCATTTCTCTACAAGATGCCCTTGCCTCTCATCATTCTTTTTCTGCCTCCTTCCACATTCACGATAGTATCAGGGGATTCTTAATGAACATGTATGGCTCGCAGAGTGCGGACTCCAAGAATAACCTCTTAAATCATCTTGCCTGGTTCCATAGTATACATAAGGAGTCTCCTCTAATCATTGGAGGGGATTTCAACATGATATCCAATCTGAAGGAGAAGACAGGAGGTCTTCAAATCCTCTCTACTGAATATGAATCCTTCAAAACCATGATTAGCTATTGTGACTTGGTGGACATCCAGTCCTCCTCTGATTTCTTCACCTGGAACAACCGAAGAGGTGGAGAGCACCAAATTGCTAAACGACTAGATTACTTCCCTATTTTGGAACCCATCCTCACCCTTGGAGGGCTTCTTAATGCTTATGTTCTTCCCACTACTGGATCGGATCACTGGCACATCACCCTCTCCTAGAATAGTCAAGGCGCTTACCTCCACAAACCATTCAGGTTTGAAAATTTTTGGCTCTCCCATCCCACTTTTATGGACACTGTCAACTCTTGGTGGAATGATATGTCTATCTTTGGCCACTCCAAAATGGCCATTATTCAACAAAAACTGAAAACTCTTCATGGTCACCTCAGAACTTGGAATAAGGCCTCCTTCGGTGAAATTTTCAAAGATAAAGCAATCCTTGAAGAAAACTTATCCGCTATCCAGTGCCATGCCATGGATCACAGTTTCACCCCAGAAACCAAACTTCATGAAAGGGATCTTATACATCAAATCAATAAGATATGTGATCAAGAAGCTATATTCTGGGATCAGAAATCCAGGGTCAAATGGCTTAAAGGAGGTGAGAGAAACACAAGCTTCTTCCATAAATCTACCATTCAACATAGAATGAGGAACATAATAATAAAGCTCCACACATATTCATGAGAAACTTTGGAGGAATAGCAAGAAATATCAAAAGAATTGACCAGGAACTTTAGTCAGCTCCTCAAGGAGCTAGACCATGCTTGTCATGAAGTGATTCACAAGGTTACCCAACACATCCCCCTTCTTATCAACAATTAACACAACTAGTCTCTCATGCAACCCATAACCATGGAAGAAGTAGAAGCAAAAGTAGATCAAATGGAGGATGGAACATCTCCAGACCCAGATGGATTCACTATTTAGTTCTCTCACCACTATTGGAATTTGCTCAAAGTTGAAGTTCTGGACATGGTTGAGGAATTGTGCCAAAAGAAATGGATCCGTTCGGCACTCAACGTAACCCACCTGGCTCTCATCCCCAAAGAATATAGTGCCTCTCGCCCTAGTAATTTCTTTCCTATCTCCCTCTACAATGTCATTTACAAAATCATCTCTAAAGTGGTGGCGAATAGGTTGAAACCCCTCTTGCCTCTACTAATTTCTCTGGAGCAATCAGGCTTTGTGGAAGGAAGACAGATTCTTGATGGAATAATTCTAGCCCATGAGGTTTTTCATTCTCTTAAAACCTCCAAAATCCTAGGTATGATTCTCAAACTGGACCTCTCCAAATCCTTTGATAAACTTAGTTGGTCCTTCATTGAAAAAATGCTCTTAGCTTTTGGCTGCTGTCATGATTGGGTTCATTGGATCCTTTCCCTTATTTCCTCATCTTTCTTTTTAATCCTGGTAAATGGATCACCCTCTTCCACCTTCTCCCCCTTGCACTGTATCTGTCAGGGAGACCCTCTTTCTCCCTTCCTCTTTATTCTTATGGCTGAAGGTCTGGGTCATATGATTCACTCAGCTTTGGCTGCTCGTTCCATTAAAGGCCTTTCCCTTCACAACAGCCCACCTTTGGCCTACCAGCAATTTGTGGATAATAATCTCCTCCTTGGTCACTCCTCTATTCATGAGGCCTAAACCATTCACTTGATCCTGCAAACCTTTGAAGATGCTTCATGAACAACCCTTAATCAGGAAAAATCTCAAATTTTTTTCTTCAACACTGGTGTTGCAACCCAGAGAAACATTACTCATATCCTCCACTTCTCAATCTCCTACTTGCCCACTAAATATCTGGGTGCTCCTTTGTTTCATGCTACTCTTAAACATGCGTCTTGGAAGGAACTCCTAAACAAACTTGAAAACCGCCTCTCTTCCTAGATGTTCAGAGCCCTCAATCTCCCAAGCTGAGTAGTCCTTCTCAAGTCCACTTCGTAATCTCTACCTCTGTATCTTTTCTCGGTTCTAGCGGCTCTGAAATGGGTTCTAAAATATATCAAATCCCTGCAAAGGACTTTTCTTTGGGGTTGCAACAACAACAATAGCAGATGGGCGGTGGTAAGTTGGGACACACTTTGTAAAAGGAAGAATGAAGGAAGTCTAGGCATCAGGGATCCAGAGCTAAACAATTAAGTGCTCTCGGCTAAAATCTAGTGGAAATGGATATCTAATAACATCTCCCCCTGGACCACACTCTGGAAGAACAAGTATGCGACAGACTATCCCCCTCACTCCTTAATCAGATTTGATGAAGATCTGCAAGTTTCGTACATTTGGAAGGCTACCAACAAGCAAAGGGGTCTCATTCATCAACGTAGTTTTTGGGAAATAAAAGTAGGGGATAAGGCATTTTTCTGGGAAGATTCTTGACAACAACTTCCTAGACTCAATAGTATTTTCCTTGACCCTAATAGTTAGAACTTCATCCATCACAAAAACCACCTTAAGGTTAACGATTTCTAGAGTCCTTCGATGGACAGGTTCCGTGGCTAGAAAGAACCCCCGTACTGGAGCATTTCCCCTAAGAAAAACCTTTCAGACAATTTATGTCCGGTAATCTGTTCTAGAAGGCTCAAGCATATGCATGGCTTGGATATTATTCGATGGGGTCACAGGCCGTCGGGTAACTTCATGGTCAAATAAGCATATAGCATCCTTTGGACCTCTGCTGACAGCCAAGTTTCCCCCATCTGGACTCATATTTGGACTTCTCCTGAATGGCCCAAAATATCCCACTTTCTTTGGCTCCTTCTGCACCAGAGAATTCTTACTTGGGAGAATCTTACTCAAAAAGGATTGCAATATCCCTCCAGGTGTCGCCTTTGCAAGAACAAATAGGAATCCATCGACCACCTGATGGATGCTTGTCCTTTCACCAGTTCTTTGTGGGACCATGTTATAGAAACCTTCAAACACACCAATAGAGTAAAAGGTAATGTAACCGAGTCTCTCTTACAATGGATGGAATCTCTCTTTGAATATAACATCCTTAATCAACTCTAGATGCTTACCCGTGGCTTTGTTCTCTTCCACACCTGGAAAGAGTGCAACAATAGAATTTTCAAGGACTCCAATTCCCCCTCTCTTGTTCTTTGGAATGCTATTAAAAAGAGTATTCAAGATACCATTCACTCCAAAGGATAGATGAAATCTAACCTCCCCACCATTCAAAGTGAGTGGCGTGGTCTGGATTCCGTTAATTTTGACTCTTCAGTAGTCCCCCCCTCCTCCAGCAACCCTGGCATGTAGGTATCTAGTCCAATTCACTGCGATCCACCTCCTGAGAGAGTTTTCAAGATAAATTTTGATGCTGCCTCCAAGGGAAATCCGGGAATGTCTGGCTTTGGGGGAGCTATTAGAAATTACATAGGAGAAATCATCCATCTTTTTATGGAAATCTAGGTTTCAACTGCAATAATGCCATTGAACTGGAAGGCATGGTTGCATGGTTAACTATAATGGATAACAAAGGTCTCATGCCTGTCATTGTGGAAGGAGACTCTGTAATAATTTATTCTCTAGCTACTAAAATCCTCCATGGTTCGCTGGTTTCTAAAGTTACCACCAGTTGGCACTTGGCACATGGTATCAGTTGTCTAGCTTCCCTCCTGAGGTGCGTGCACACTATCACCTTCCACCACGTGCATAGGAAATCCAACACCTTAGAAGAATATATACCTAATTTAGGAGTGCTCTCTCCTCATTCACTGGTGGAAGAAATGTTACATGAATCTCTAGACCCTCAAGTCAGGATCAACAGCATTCAATTAGTCAGCATTGATCTCTCCCTCCCGAATGCAGGTGGTATTCTAGTGATAGCCATCCCTCTTTCTGAACACTACAACATGCACACGTCACCCTCCTAAATCCCAACACTGTCACCCACATCGACAGTGCACACCTACAGAACCTTCAAAGATCTTGGTGCATGGGAGATTCTTCCTTAGTCACTTCGGCTCATGCGACGTGGGCTAACGAAGGTCTATCAACCAAGGTGCTATCATGGCTCAGCTTTGAACGTTAATTCTTGCAGGTACTTTGAATGACAGGCATCTAGGTTGGACTCAATTTGAGATTTATGGCATGGAGAGAAGTATTAGTGGGCTTACTATGCGTCGATCAGTTAGCTGTGTTTCTATGCCTGTGTTCCATCGGCTCTCTGTAGGTAAGATATTTCCCCAGTGAATTACTTTTAGGTTCAATTTGGAAGCCATGTCAAGGTAGAGATGAAATCCAAGAAGATCCAGCTCTGAGCATGACAAATCCCAAAGGGGTTGCAGTGCTCAAACTCTGGTGGATTATGAACCTCACATCTCTCTGCAGGTAGGTGTTTTTGTTGAAGCCTGGGAGAATCGGCTCCTCAACTAGAATCTCTCGACTAGTGAGGATGGAAGCCAAATCAATCATTACTGGATGATGAAGAACATGTCCTGCAACCTGGTGGAGGACATGCTTAGCAATTGGTCCCAGGATCGGGTGGCAGTGCATACCATGAAGTCTAAAATCACTGACATTGAAGCTCAGCTCACAATGATGGAAAATTGCTTTTCTTGGAAAGGCATGGCTAGCATCTCTAGTTTGAACAAGATGAAGAAGGGGGGTCGTTGTCAGGGTGGTGGGGCCAGTGGCTGGGATCTTACCAGTCTCAGTCGTAGTGGGAGTGAAACTGGTTGCTCAACTGAAGTTCCTCATATCAAGCCCTTTCCGGTCCCCTCCATGGTTGTGTCTCTTTTCAAGGGTATGAAGAAAATGCCGGTCCAACAGACGGTGTAGCAGCCACAGTAGCATACACTCTCTTTGGTTCTGAATGCTGCCATTGACTCACCTACTTTGTCGCAGGAAGAAAGATGGGCCTACCCCATCATTGAAGAAATGCCTCCAGCTTAATGAACACTTCACCTAGGTTTTTGGGTCAAGCCAACAGTAGTTTTGGTCATTTTTTGTTTTATCATGTAAATTTTTGTTCTTATGTCTGCTATGGAACCTCTGTCTTCACTCATGTATACGAGCTTATCATTTTTTATGATGGATTACTGTAATTATGTCTCAGTTTGTGGGCCACAAGCCTATACTTTCAGCCTTGGTTATCTTAGACATTATTTTGTCAGAGGGCTATCACTTTTTGAGAGGCTCTGGAGGGGACTTCATCTCCTTGAACCTCATGTAGCCAAGTCAAACTATGTAAAATTTTCCTTTGTAATATAATACATCTATGTAGCTTACCAAAAAAAATTGATAGTTGAATGCTTTAAATAAAATGTTAATTAATTAGTTAATGCTAATTTATTAACTAATTAAGGTTAACTAACCACTAATGTAAGGTTGAATTTCAATTAACATAAATAAGGCTAATTAGTAGATTAATTAATTAAATATAGGTTATTATGAAGTATATGACAAATTATAGTGAAATTTTATAGGGTTAGAGTTTGAGATCAGATTAAATTCAATACTGAGATATTACCACTTAAATGATCTACCAAACAACCATTAAATAGTATATTTATTACCAAGTGGCCTCAAGATGGCACGATCGAAACACCTTGAACTGCAACTCTTTTTGTAAAATGCATAGTTTAAGACTCGACCAACACACACCTTATAAGCTAATAATACGATGTTATTTTCATGACATAGGATCAATCATGGTTAGAACATGCACTAGTGAAGGATGAGGTCGAGGCCAACCACCATCACCATAATCATCATCGCAAGCATCGACACTGGCACCTCCAAGGAAAACCTCCACTCTCAATATGGAGGTCATACTGAGGTCCTTGGAAACCACTATCCCCACATTGAACAGGAAGTTAGAGAGGGCCGCAGAGATCGAAACCATGCAGGTAAGCCAGGAAAACTATGAGAGGGAACATGGACCCAAGAAAGAACTGATTCGGGATATTTCAAGAGATATGCAAAAGATCAAAATTACTGAGTTTTTCAGTGGATGACCTGGTAAGCATACCGAAGCATGGATCGAAGGAATGAAGAGATGCTTCACACTAAATGAGTATACCTCCAGTTCCAAGGCTATAATGGCCATTAATCAGCTAAAGGGTGATTCCCTAAATTGGTTGTCGGACCTAGAGAAACAATCTCATCTTACTCCTTTGACTGTTTCATGGGAATTATTTGAGGAGAGGTTCAACATGAAGTATCTTCTAGCTTATCGCAGGGAACAATAGGAAGGTTCCTTTCATGCGTTGGTACATGAAACATGACGGTGGAAGAGTATGAAGCTAGATTCATGGAGCTAGCAAAGTATGTTCCATACTTTGACTCAGATGATCAACATGTGGAGCATTTTGTGTATGGAATCAAGTACAACATCATGGCCACAATATGGATGTGGAAGCCATCTTCAGTTTACATGGCAGTTGAGTATGCTCTCTATGCAGAGGATATCGTAGATGTAAAGGGAGGAAGCAAGTTCATAGGGTCGAATCAGTATGTTACATGGAAGGCTCGATGACCGTAATTGAGAGGAGGACAATCCAAACCTCCTCCTTACGCTAACAAGTTCACCGTGAGAGGTAACACTTTAGTTAACTCAGTATTGCAGGCTTCGTCACCAACCCATGGAAATAGAGGATGAAAAAAGTGTAGTTCCTAGAGAGGATCGATATATTTTAAAGGTTCTAAAGGAAATAAACCCGTCCTAGAGGACTCCTCCCAACAACATACAAGCACTACAAAATGTCTCTTGTTGGGGATGTGGAGGTACTCATATTCAACGGGATTTCCCTAAGGGTTAGACCATTACCATGCAGAAGGAAGGAAAAGAACCCATGGGAAGTTTTTTCATAACACTCATAAGATTCATGCAAATTTTCACAACCACCAACTAGAACATCATTCCACCATAGTGGAATCCACTAGTAAAGTAAACAATGCAAAACTTAAACTTTTATTTGATCCTAGTGCAACATATAGTTTTATTTCACCATGTGCATTAGATAAATGTGGGTTCGAATCCTGCGAGAACGATGATTTTGAATCGGTCGAAATGGATTTGGGGGTTAAGCAAGCAATAGATATTAAGGTAAGGGGGTGTCAAGTTGACTTAGGAGTGTTTCTCACTAAGTTGGATTCTTATGTCACCAATTTGGGGACAAATTACCTCATTATTGGCATGGACTCGTTAGAAGGAAATAGACATTTCATAGATTTCTATGCAAAGAAAGTATTATGTCTTGATTATGAAGGTCGAGAAATTCAAATCCAGGTCTTAAAGAGGAAGGTATCTCTTTGTTTCATCTCCATAATGAAATATAAGAGGTTCCTAAGACATATATGTCAATTATGTGTAGTGGAGGTAGTCACTGACAATACACGACCTTCTTTGAATTCTTACCTAGTACTATTTGAGTTCAAATATCTCTTTCCGAAGAAATTACCAGGATTACCTCTAGAAAGAGAGCTTGATTTCATGATCGAACTAAAACCTCATGTGGAGCCTATCTCAAATAATCCTTATAGAATGACAACACCAGGGCTTTGAGAGTTACAGATCCAGTTAAAAGAGTTGCTATACTTGGGATTAATTAGAACTAGTATCTCACTGTGGGGATCACCAGCGATGTTCGTTAAAAAGAAGGATGGATCTGTTAGAATTTGAATTCCATATGATCTTCAAGCAGATAGTTCCTATTATTATGCAACAATTGAATGGAGGATGAACATGCAAATCCAACAAGATAAACCACACGAGAAATGGACAAGTATTGATCAAGAATTTGCAGTATATTCATCATAATAAATCCAATGTACAATCAGATACAAATAGGAATAATTTGAATGCATTAGGTAGAAATTCGAATCTACCAAGTAGATCTTACTATATCTAATTCAATCTCTAACTCATGGTCTATCAATCCATATTGGAGTTCAACAGATCAACTCCCTAATGTCCAATAACTCAATCAATTAGTGTAAGATAGTTAACTTAGTGCAACTGAGTGTGGTAGGTATGAAAAGTGCTCCTCCCCATGCATCCATGCATTATCCATGCATTACTAGCGCTAGCTAACTGATTGTGAAGTAACTGACAAGGTCTGAGTCTAAAGATCAACTCCCTGATATCCAACAGCTCAATCAATCAGGTACAACTAGTTAACTCATTACAGTTGAGTGTGGTAGGTAGGAAACGTGCTCCTCCCCAGGCAGCCATGCATTGCTAGTGCTAGCTAACTGATTGTGAACTAATTGAACATAACTAGGGGCTAACTAAGAATATCTAGTTCCAACACCACCTAATTGATGGAGGTTGGTGACGAGACTCCCAGTTGCTCTTAAAATGTAGGGATTGGTCTAGGAGGCACCCAAACTGATGCATGTGCAAGTAGTGAGTGGAAGTTAACTTCTAGCAGTGTTCCCCACACTTTAGTAATTGATCTAGGTTTCCCCGCTAGGCCAAGTGGACCCAATGGTATTAGTGGACCCAAATAATGAATTAAGGTTCCTAAGTTAGGAAAATATAATCTAATAGATAGTATGGTCAAGGGAGGATTAATAATCCTAACACCCCCCTTGAATGCTAACTTGGACAACTATGGGCCCTCGTAACACGACCATAAGTCACCCACATTAGATGAATTTTGAGGTCTAAAGTGGGCGTCCTAAGGAAAATAATAAAATAATAGTTAAAATAATAAAATAAAATTTATTAATTTTGGAGGTAAAAATAAAAAAACTACTTTTTGTGTTCGTATTTTCGGCATATCTCCCTGTGTTTTTACTCAAATTTCAATCGAGAGAGATCGTTGGATGAATAATTTGATTTTGGATCCATCGAGTACCAACACTTCATACTTTTGATGGACCCCTCTACCCCCAAAACAAGAAATACCTAAAAAAACGTGATGATGACATCATGATCACATTTTTTTAGGTATTTCTTGTTTTTGGGGTAGCACATCATCACGTTTTTCAGTTATTTCTTATTTTTGGGGTAGCAGTGTCTGTCAATAGTATGCAGTGTGGCTACTCGTTGGATCTGAAATCAAATTACGCATCCAATGAGCTCTCCTAATCGAAATTTGAGTAAAAACATAGGGATATATGTCGAAAATATGAACAAAAAAAATAGTTTTTTATTATGACAAATATGTCAATTCAACAATTATGGTTGACTTATTTTATTGTAATTCTATTGGTTCTTGAATTCCAACTCACAAAAAATTATTGTTGACGGGTTTTCTTATAAGGCCCATTTTAGACGCCAAATTTCCTCTAATGAATACAATCTAAAATAAATAATGCTGCTTAATACAACCCAGGAAAGAGGGGAAAACCTCATGGGAACCCCCTGTCCCTCAAAATAAGTAGGAATACAAATTTTGAAAAAACTTGTGAAAATTTTTGCTGTTACTATGCAACAGTGGTATCTTTGTCCTTCGGTGCAGGTGAACCCATGAATCCAAAAAACATGCTTATGTCTGGAGGAGTCTTCCTCTCTGGAAGAAGAACAATGCACTCAACTGGATCAGAAATATAAATAGTTGCACGATGAAAAATGGACCCATGTAGAGTAGCTGGAATCATCTGAAGAGAGAGAAAAAGTTCTTGGGATTTCGAACCATGTGAGGAACACCCAACAAACTGATATAGCTCAGCCTTGAACAAAAAACCATGAGTGCTAAAATCAGCCCCAATTGTTAGGAGCAAGTGTCCATGAGGATGTAGAATGTCTCGCTCTTTACTAGTTCTATGAGGAAATGAGCATGTGACCAAAGGTAGAGAAGCCCTATGACTATGGAGAGAAAATTCTTGAGCTCATAATTTGATATAGCTTCATAAATATCCAATATTTCACAAAATATGATATCAGAAAATTCATAAGAAAGAACTAACATTGAACCCTCAACAACAAAATTGAAAGAGACATGCGGTGCACGATTTGTCACACCGAAATTGGTGAAACCAGTTATAAGAAATATTGAAATCTCTTGAATCTTGAAACCTGAATCACATATTATCAGATAAGAAAATAAATCAGATCCAAAAATATTCATATCAGATCCAAAACTTTTCTCCATTGAGACTGTAGATGCACAATTTTCTCCTTCAAAATTCTGATTTTTGGTGCATGTAATCCTGTAGGAATTTAGTCGAGGCTCTATATTAACGAGAGAGAATGGATCACTTTTATAATATGATATTGTTTCCAAAATATTACTGATATTAGTGATATGAAAACTAGAAACATCATTATATATAGGGAAATCAAATTCCTCCACTGTTTCTAAAACAACTACCGGTAAACTATGCACAAAATTTAAAGAATTACTGGAGAAATTTTACAAAGAATAGGAAGAGTGTTTTTCTTCACAAACAGAGATTTGAATTTATTCTTCTAGATCAGCCATGTGAGGAGATAATATTTTAGAGATCTCATACACTTTTGGAGCAGCAAGAGAAGGAGTCACTTCATGGAGACTTTCTTCCATTTGAATTGACTGTAGCGAAAAATATGCTTCTTCATGTTCAACAATTTGATCTTTTGTAGGAGAGGGCATGGCCTTCGATGGAGAGAGGCTTGCATGCAAGAATATATCATCTTCTTCAGTCTTCTCTTCATCATCTGACATCACTGCCCATTGTGGAAGGGAAATATTGTTGTAGATATATAGAGCTTTCATCTCATCGAGGGTCTTCTTCATGCACGAGTCTTCTGGATGAAAACCCCTCATATAGTAGGGACACTTTTTCTTTTTCTTCTTAGAGCTGGAGGCTCCTTCAAAAGTTTGCTGATTTTATTTAGGCTTCAAATCAGCAACCTTTGGTTCCTTCTTCTTTGATTTCCCATTTTCTTGCGCTTTGGAAGAGTCAATAACTAGGAGAGCTTGATATTTAAATTATAGATTACTCCCATGCGGATCAACTTGTCTTTCTCCTTGATTAAGGACTCAGAAAATGAATCTAGTGAAGGAAGTTTCCAATCAGGAAAGATTTCACACTTGGAATGAAACATGGAAACATATATAGAATAATCAGGGCCAAGTTTGCTAAGTATGGAAAGGACATTATACTCATCCTTGCGTTCTATTCTGTAGTATCTACATTGGAGCACTAAATACTTAAATTTAATAAAGAATTGCTCAATGGATTCGAAAATGTTGGGATGTAAAGATACCAACTCATTCTCTAGTATGTATCCCTAAAGCTCATCTTGTTTGTCAAACAAGCTATCAAGTTCTCCCAGGATTCTTTGGGAGTCCTCAATCCTTCTACGTGGAAGAGGAGATCTACAAAAATATAAGTACATAAGCACCCAAATGCTTCATCACAACGGTTCAAAAACTTGTTCTGCTCTACCAGCTGATGAGGTTCAACTTCCCATCCGTATATGATCTTGTGGTAGGCATGCTTGTGCAAGGCTATCTGCATATCAATCTTCCAATCAAGGAAATTGGAAGTTGTGAGGATACATGGCTCAGAAGTATTAGAACTCATAATTGCTCTGGTGGTATGGCTGCAACGCTTCACAAAAGCTACGTAGTACTTCTCAATTTCACTGTAATAAAATAATGAACATATGAACTATTAGAATCATTATTTTACTCAATGGGAAGAAACAAGCATGAAAACCTACCTGAGAAGGCTTTGATACCATGTTATAATTTCAATTCCATATGATATTCAAGTAGAGAGTTCTTATTATTATGCAGAAATTGAATGGAAGATAAACATACAAATCCAACAAGACAAACCATAGAGGAAATGGACAAGTATTGCTCAGTAATTTACAGTATATTCATCATAATAAATCCAATGTACAATAGGTTACAAATAGGAAGAATTTGAATGCATTAGGTATCAATTCGAATCTACCAAGTGGATCTCACTGTATGTAACTGAATCTCTAACTCATGGTCTCTAAATCCATATTGGATTTAAACGGATCAACTCCCTGATGTCCAATAACTCAATCAACCAGTGTAATATAGTTAACTCAGTGCAACTGAGTGTGGTAGGTAGGAAAAGTGCACCTCCCCATGCATCCATGCATTATCCATGCATTACTAGTGCTAGCTAACTGATTGTGAAGTAACTGACAAGGTCTTAGTCCAAAGATCAACTCCCTGATATCCAACACCTTAATCAATCAGGTACATCTAGTTAAATTAGTGCAATTGAGTATGGTAGGTAGGAAAAGTGCTCCTCGCCATGCATCCATGCATTGCTAGTGCTAGCTAACTGATTGGGAACTAACTGAATTTAATTGGGGGCTAACTAAGACTAACTAGTTCCAACTCCACCTAACTTATGGAGGTTGATGTCGGGACTCCATGTTGCTCCTAAAATGTAGGAATTGGTCTAGGAGGAACCCAAACTGATGCATGTACAAGTAGTAAGTGGCAGTTAACCTCTAGCAGTGTTCCCCACAAATCTAGTAATTGATCTAGGTGACCCCATTAGGAAAAGTGGACCCAATGTTACTAGTGGACCCAAATAGTGAATTAAGGTTCCTAAGTTAGGAAAATATAATATAGAGAGTATGGTCAAGGGAGGATTAATAATCCTAACAAGATCCCTATGACTCTGCATAGATAACAAGGATTTGAACCAAGCCATAGTGAATAACTAGTATCATATACTTAGTGTTGGTGACCTATTTGATTATATAAAGGGTGCTTCAATATTCTCTAAGATTGATTTTTGGTCGAGGTATCACCATCTTAGGATTAAAGAGAACGACATTCCTAAGACTTCTTTTTGAATGTGATTTGGGAAATATGAGTTCTTAGTGGTACCGTTTGGTTTGACCAATTCTCCAGCAATATTCATGAACCTCATGCATAGTGTTTTCCGAAAGTACCTGGACCTCTTTGTTCAGGTCTTATTAGATTAAATTCTTATATACTATAATAATGATAAGGAGAATGAGGAACAGTTGTGGTTAGTCTTGATGTTCTTAAGGGAACATAAATTGTATGGTAAATTGCTGAAATGTTCCTTCTTCCAAAAGGAGATTTACTACTTAGGGAATATCATCTCAGGAGAAGGGATCTCAGTGGGACCAGAAAATATGAATTCCATCAAGGATTGGCCAATTCCAAAGAATGCACATGAAGTGTGTAGCTTCATTGGACTAGAAGGGTATTACCACATATTTGTAGAAGGGTTCTCCACGATTTGAAAACCCATCACAACCTTACAGTGAAAGGGAATCCGATATGAGTGGATCAATAATTGTGACACCTCTTTTTATTAATAAAATAGATTTCTAACAAGCGCACCAATTTTGTGGGTACTAGACATGGATAAAGACTTCATGGTATGCACTGACGCTTCGAAACAAGGGTAATTGGAGTAGTTCTAATGCAGGAAGGTGGGGTAATAAATTATACATCTCATAAGTTGAAGCATCATGAGGAGAAGTATGCCACACATGATCTAGATTTGGAGGCAGTAATGTTGGCACTAAAATTATGGAGGCCCTACCTTGTTGGAAGGAGTTTCACACTGAAAACAGATAATCACAGCTTACAATATATTTTTACGCAAAGGGATTTGAATCCTAGGTAGAGGCAATGGAGTGAGTTCATGAGTGAGTATGACTTTGGTATCTCATATGTCAAGGTAAAGGAGAATGTAGTGGCAAATGCTTTATGTCGAAGGCCAAGGACTTTCTCCTTAAGTCCCTTGATGGTGGAATTGAAAGAAGGAGTGCTCATATAACTTTTGGGGGATAATTGGTATCTAAATGTAACCTCAGCTATTCAGAGTGGAAAGAATCTAGATTTGAAGTATGATGGATACCATCTTGAGGAAGATGGATTTCTACGATATCAAGGGAGAATATATGTTCCTCAGAGAAGGTGATATCAGGGAAACAATCCTTAGAAAGGATCATAGAGAGCATTATTGTGTGCACCCTAGAGTGAAGAAGATGTATGTAGACATGATGAAGCTCTTCTTCTAGCAGGGTATGAAGAGTGATGCAGTCAGATTGTTTTCAAAATGCCTCAAAAATCAATAAGTTAAGGGGGGTCGTCGACACCCATTCAACCTCTTACAAGCTCATTATATTCCTATGATTAAATGGGAGGTCATTTCCATTGAATGCATTGTAGGATTGCCACTCACCTCTTCGATATATAATTCTATATTGGTGGTGGTCGATAAACTGACCAAAAGAGATCACTTCATCTTAGTGAGAGACACATATAATGTGACAGATGTGGAAAGGGTATTCATAAATGAGATTGTACGTCTTCATGGATTTCTGAAGAAGAATTTTTTTTATTGAGACCCTAAGTTCACCTCCATATTTTGGACAATCATGCAGTCAGCATTAGGGACACAGTTGAAGTTAAGCTCTGCTTACCATCCCAATACAAATGGATAGGCAGAAAGGGTAAATCAAGTAATGGAGGACATGCTTAGGATGTACGTTATGGATCAGAAAACATAGTGGGAAAAATATCTTCCTCTAGTACAGTTTCCATACAACAATAGTCATCACAACTCCATTGTTATGCCTCCATATCAAGCATTGTATGGGAGGCCTTGCAGGACTCCACTCTATTGGGAGAGGTTGGAGGATCGGGTTTTAAATGGGATTGAAGTGATTCAAGAGATAAAGGAATGGGTGGTATAGATTATACAATTGTTAAAGGAAGCATGGGATAGACATTAAAGTTACACTGATGCACAAAGGGCCGATAGAAGTTATGAGGTAGGGGATCACATATTCATTTGCATCACACCAAATACCCTTCAGTTTGGAAAAGGGACTATGTTGTCACCTTGCTTCATAGGTCCATTTGAGATTCTTGAGAGAATCAGGATGGTAGATTATTGTCTTTCACTTCCAGCCCACTTGCACAAAAATCATAATGTATTTCATGTTTCAGTATTACGAGACTACATAGATGATGAGACTCACAAACTTCATTGGAAGGACTTGCAGGTATTGAACAAGGGAACCTTCATGATCAAACCATTATGTATAATAGATTGTAGGGTTGGACAATATTGTAGTCACCATGTGGACCAAGTTAAGGTCCAATGGAACATTTATAGCCAGGGATATGCTACCTGGGAGGATGTAGAGACAATACATCGAGATTTTCCATCACTATTTTGAATATAAATTCCAGATGAAGTTTCCTGAAGGGTGGGTGTATGTAACACCCAATATTTTGACTAGAAATGTTTATGAGTCAGACTAATTACACTGTATTTTATTATTATTCGTTTTGATCAACTATCCTGAGTAAACTATATTTTGGAATCTTATACTTGATTATATACTTATACTAAGTTTATGATGTTACTATGCGTATGTAGATGTCGTGATTATGATGTTATCATGCTTATGTGGATGCTCTTATTATGATGTTATCATGCTTATGAGGATGCCCTGATTATGATTTTATGATGTTATCATGCTTATGCAGATGCTCTTTTTATGATGTTATGATGTTATCATTTCCATGGTGTTACTATTCTTATGCAATTACTATGTTGTGTAGTTACCATGAGATTCCTTTATTTCATAACAATAATGTGTGTTTGATTATCGTACTTGATATGATGTGTTATGTATGATATGTTACATGGATACCCACCCATGATGTGATTGCTTTAATTATTTTATGCGATGAAAGGAAACTGTGTTGATATTATGGACAAAATGCTGATTAAATATTTTTATGAATGTATGTTTGCAAAGTGGTATCACATAGGGTAGAAGGGTTATGTAATATCCGAGTATGTGATATGAATTTTGATGTAGTACATATATTGTAGGGAGCCTTAACTACCAAAGCCATGATATGATGACACATTCCAATAATCTCGATATCATTATAGTATGTTTTGATAAGGTATAGACCTAGAATGGTGAGAGGGATGGATGTATTGACTACCCTATGTCACTATGATACCCGATATCATGGGAGGTAATCAATGAGACATGCTCCCCAATTTTTTGTGATGACGACGGTCGGATTCCTGATAGGAGAGTCTTCATCTATTAGTTAGCCGATGGTACCGCTCTTAGGTTCTATGGTGAGTTTAGTATAGATTTTGTCCACTTTGTACTAGTAGAGGAAGGAAAGGGATGATGCAAGTGTATTAGTATTGTTGAGGGTTAAGTGTTTCCTCATACTGAATTAGTGTTATTAGGTACCCATCTTGTTTGACTGGTCAAGTTAATAAGAACATAAAGATAAGATATGAAATGAGAAAAGGGAGTAACTATTAAATAACTAAGAATGTTAAACAAATTATTGTTATATTTTTATCATATAAGCTACCATTATGATCTTAGGATCTTTAACTAAGAGAACAACATGCACAACAATAAAACACAAGCACAACACAAGAGACAAAAGACACAAATAATTTTCCTCGAGGAAACCATAAAGGAGAAAACCCCACAACTTCCTCAAAGATAGAATCAGCACCAAAGGTAAAACCTGAAAACAGTAAGATGATCTCCCAACAGCAGCAGTCTCTCTCTCTCACACTGAGAGAGCTTCTCCTCTCTCACTCATGCACCCCAATGAGTGAGTGTATGTATGAGTATGATAAATAGAGAGGCTCTCACTCTTTATTTATATTCTTCTCTTCACTTGGAACCCACTCCAACATGCCACCCTCACTTAACAATTACTTACTAAGCCCAACATCTCTAGGAGTGTCTAATAACCCTAGTGCCCCACCACTTGTGAGGAATTTTCCTCCTATGACCAATATGAGGGTAACACAATGGTGGTGACTATTTCCCTGACTTAAAATGACTCACCTAGGGTTGAATTCACTAGGATAGTCTAACAACCCAAGGGCCCCACATGTATGGGGACTTTAACCCTTGACCAATAGGAGGGTTACCCAAAATGACTTGACATGAATTTCTCATTATAGAAACTTCCTAGAATAAACATCAAGGTATGACATGACTCAAATACATTACAATACATCCCACAATAAACATCGGGTTACAATATATAAGAAATACGGATGAATACATTCCGAAGTTACAATTACATCAACAATTATATTATATATGAATACTTGTTCTGTTGCATGAAGGATTATTAGTATTAGTTAGCAGTGATGCATAGGATAGATGATGCATGTTTATATTACATGTTCAACATGTGCATGTACTGGCAATGCATGCAAACCTTGCAGAGGCATGCTAGTATCAATATACAAATACGTAACTTGTCGAATAATCGTATAAGTTGTAGCAGGAAATATGATAGTTACACATTGATCAATTCAGATAATGTATGTTTAGTTTGTTAGGGCATGTGTAAGAATAAGTCAACAAAACTAATTGTTAATTGTATGTAGACATCGTAATAAGCAATTAAGAGAAGTGTCGCCATTATGAAATATCATAGATAAACCTTAACTTTGAAAATTTGTATGGTTAACTATTATTCGTTATTAATTAAATTGGTAAATGTACCTTGTTTATTAAGAAAAGTGTATTAGATTAGTACTCGGGTACTTAGCAATTAAACATATAAATGTTGATGTTATTAATTACAATCAATTAATAAGAGAATAATATTAATTATTATTAGTAGTAGTAGTAATGTTATTAATGACGATAAATACTAATGGATATTATTATTATTACTATCATGCTTCCATTAAACTTAGCAATGAAATAGATAAATGTTGATGTTGTTAATTGCAATCAATTAATATTATTATTATTATTATTATTATTATTATTAATTACGACAAATATTAATTGATATTATTATTATTACAATTATGCTTCCATTAAAAACTAAAATGACTATCCATTTCAAAATCCATTAATGAATATGTTAAAATATGTGATCACTAGGTTCATATTAAGAAAATCATTTAATAAAAAACCTTGTAAAATATTATTAACTTATTGAATGTACCATAAGTGTCAAGATAGGATTCCTAAAAATAAATATAAAATTATTTCCATATATGAAAAAGGATTCAAGGTTGGATTTTATAAATTAATCAAACTTCCACTTCAATTTACGAAGAGTCAACGTGACAACTGTTAATTGTTAAACAAAGGATAAGGTTAATAATGGGCCCACCATCATATATTGGATAGTTCGAGAATACTTTAAGGATGTACATCCCATCCTTTAATTAAATACGAGCTATCATTAATATCATTTAATTTCTCAAGGAATAAGTATATAATAAATAATATTTTAATATATGAATTAAACAATAAAAACATGTCATCGAAATGAATGGTTGGGGGGGGGAGGAGGTGGAAGAAAGGGGAAGGAAAAGGAAGGTGGAATAATGTATAAAGGGAGGAATTTTAGGGGTTTTGGGGGGGCTAGTTATTTTGGGGATTCAAAAGTACACGACAAAAAGGGAGATATGACTATTGTGAGAAAGGAGAAGAGAAATCTTGAGGAGGGGGTTAAATAATGGGTTGAAAATTCATTAGAAGCCAAGGAGTATGCTCTTGGGATTATTGGTATGTGGGATCGGGGGTGAGGAAACCCATCAGTTTCCTAGGTCCAGCATGATAGGAGCTAGTCTACAGGGTGGTTCATCCAGTTTGTAACAAATGATGAGATGGGAAGGACTACTGGAGAAAGAGGGACTAACTACAAATTACATCATTTCAGGTATTCTTCTAGTTACATCATTTTTTATTAATTATTTTTTTCAAAATGGTTAGAATATTGTAGAAGTAATTATGCTCAGTAAATTTGTAGAGGTACATCTAGTGTAAATAGATATTAAAGTTTTAAACTGTTAGTGTTTCCTAGTTACAAAATTACATCATTTTAGATACTAATTATTTTCATACTCCTAGAAAAGATTAGGATGGAATAGAGGCGAATAATATGATACTAGAACATAGAAACTCATAGAAAATTTGAAATACTATTTTCATTATTTTAATTTAAATTTAAATAAACAACTCACTCATCACTTATTACAACAAAAAAATTAGAGACATTTGACTCAATGATAAGCTGAACATGATGAGAATTGCATGGTCATAGGTACATTAAATCATACATTAACTATTCCTTTGCAAAATATGCAATCAATAAGAAATGATTTTACAATACATTTCCAACCCTAAACATGCCCTAGGAGTTTGTCTCGATGGATTACATGTCTATCTTACCTTGAACCAAGCATGGAAATGAATTTGTATTTAGGGTTGTTGACTAGTTCTCTAAGATTACCATTTTAAATCCTTGTAAGAAGAGAATCAGAATAAATGCCACTACTAATATAATCTTCAGGCGTGTTTTGTTTCATTTTCACCTTGCATAAACCATTATTTTGAATAGAGATAGTAGGTTTTTGAGAACCTTCTGATCTATCCTATTGTAAAAAATGGACACCAAGCTTAACAAATATACTACCTTCCACCCACAAATCGATAGTTAGAAAAAGGTGGCCAATAGGATGAATTTAATTATCCTATGAATGTACAACTCCAAACATCCCCACAATTGGGATGAGATCCTTCATCCTTATGTTCAACATAGCTACAACAAATTCATTCATATATCTATTAGACTTAACCATTTGAGGTATGCTTGGGGTTCTAGCCATTATGTCCAATCAATGTAGCACTTTGCATGGAATATACACATAAAGAGTCCTCCCAAGATCAAATTGGGTCTGATTGAGAGTCCAAATTTGTTGAAAAGATCGAACACATCGAACAACTAGTTCTTGATATCTTGCAAAATTCCAATGATGACTATAAGAAGCAACATGACCATCATAGAGTTCCACATATGTTTATGGTTGTCGATAAGGTTTGGTTAAAATGAACTAAATAACACCTCATAGGGACCCATTAGAACATATTTTCACTTCAATATGGGACTAGAAACATTTATAAGTTTGTGGGAGAGAATTATTTTTAGTTGAGTTCTCCCTGTTTCCTCAACTTGCACCATGTCTTTAATGTGGAGTTAATTCAACTGTATTTTCCAACTTTTATGGACACCTATTAGGTAGTTGAGATATTAGACCATAAACAAATAAACTGTGACTGTATTTATAGGTATGTGGTTGACAGTATCATGGATAGTAATATGATGTGCACTCACCAATAGAACATCCAAATATATCAGGTCGACAAATGATGGTAGCTTCTTCACCAAGGAAAGTGCCTGAGTAGGAATTATATTCATCAAAAGTTTCCTCATATGAAAGAGGAAGTTAACACAATGGGGACCATTTATCCCTAATGGGGGAGGACTAATCCAAGTGGATATTGGTGAAAAAACACCTATTCCATAGAATTACAATGGTTCTCCATCTTCAAGTGGCATTTTATATGGTTTTATAGGTTCCAAATTTTTGATGCTATTTTGAGGGCCTAAATGATGTGTTTTATCCAATCAAGGAGACAGTAGTTTCCATGGTAACCTTGGTTCCTAGTAAAACGTTGTAATTATTAGTTATTTCTTTAGAAGAAGATATTGAGCGACCTAAACAGAGATGATTTACAAATGTTGTTCCCTTGAGAAGTTTATGCATCAACTAACCACCTTGGGGCCCATAAATCCTTTTGGTGCTTCAAATATTTAGGTTAGGTTTTTAGATGTTAGGTTCTTTGTTAGGATTATTAATCCTCTCTTGTTCATACTTTCTATTAGATTAATTATCCTAAGTTAGGAACCTTAATTAATTAATTGGGTCCACTTGGCCGAATGGGGCCACATGTACCAGTCACTAAACTGTGGGGAACACTGGTAGAGGTTAAATTCCACTTATTGCATGTCCATGCATCATTTTGGGTGCCTCATAGACCAATCCCTACATTTTAAGAACCATTGGGAGTCCCGACACCAACCTACTTCAGTAATTTGGCATTAGTATTAGTTACTCTTAGTTATCCTCTAGTTACATTCAGTTAGTTCACCTTTAGTTAATATAGTTCTACCAATGCATGGATAATGCATGGTTGTATGTGAAGGAGCAATTTTCCTACCTACCTCACTCTCAGTTTCACTAAGTCAACTAGTTGTCACTGATTGTTGAGTTATTGGTCATCAAGGAGTTCTCTATTTGGACTCTGATATCGATTGGGAGACTGTTAGTTAGAGATTTAGTTAGATACAGTCATATCCACTTGGAGGATTCGAATTCATATCCCATGCATTCGAATTTTACCTATGTAAACTATTGTAACACTAGATATTATGATGATGAATATACTGTAAATTCCTGAGTAATAATTGTCCATTTCCTGTGTGGTTTGTTTTTCTTAGTTTGTATTTTCATTCTCCATTCAATTTATGAAAACAGTATTAGAACTCTCTTCTTGAGGATCTAAATGGATTTCAAATTCTAACATGGTATTAGAGCCTTATCATGTAGGTCGCATGCTTGTTTCTCCCCATCAAACATCAGAAGCAGCCAGGTTTCCACAGAAGTCCACTATGATGATTTTCTATCTTTGGATTTATTCAAAGTAGCGAGAGGGCATGGAGGACCCTAAAAAATGTTCATTCCAGGAGGAAAAGTATTCTTCTAATAGTTCATATGTTTTAGTTTTATAGCAGTAAAATTGACAGGTTCTATGTAGCTTGAGATAAGTATTTGCAGTCTTCCATCCGAAGCAATTACGAGTTCTCAAACTCCTAAACTACGGATCCTCACAACTTTGAATTACCTTGATTGGAGGATTGATATGAAACTAGCCTTGCACAAGCATGGCTACCACATGATCATACATGGATGGGAGGCCGAGCCGCATCAACTGGTAAAGCGGAACAAGATCCTAAACTGTTGTGATAAAGCATTCAAGTACTTATGTACTTATATTTCCAGAGATCTCCTATTCCATATGGAAGGATTGAGGATTCCCAAGGAATCCCAGGAGAAGCTTGATAGCTTGTTTAACAAAGAAGATGAGCTTTGGAGACACATTCTGGAGAATGAGTTGGTATCTTTACATCCCAACATTTTCGATACTATTGAGCAATTCTTCTCTAAATTCAAGTCTCTAGTGCTCCAATGCAAGCAGTGTGGGATAGAGTGGAAGGATGAGAAGAATGCCCTTTACATACTCAAAAAAATAGGCCCTGATTACTCTGTATAGGCCTCTATGTTTCATTCCAAACAGGAAATATTTCCTGATTGGAAACTTCCTTCTTTATATTCTTTTTATGAGTCCTTAATCAAGGAGCAAAACAAATTGATTTGAATGGGAGTCATCTAGACCTCCAAACATCAATCTCTCTTAGTTACTGACTCTTCCAAAGCACACACAAAGGTAAAATCAAAGAAGAAGGAGCCAAAGGAAGTTTATTCAAATCCTAAACAAAATTAGCAAGCTTCCGAAAGGGCCTCCGACTCTAAGAAGAAGAAATTTGGGAAAATATTATGTCCCTATTGTGAAAAAGGGTATCACCTTGAAGACCATTGTATGAGGAAAGAACTTGATGAAATGTCTGATCTTCTCAAGAAGCATAAAATTCAAGGAGAAAAATAGTCTTATAATGGACATGAAAGATGTCATGCTTTGAAAGTAGGACCACCTTGGTCTATAGCCTATTTGATTGATTTTGGATCCTCGAACCACATGGTTGCCTACATGGATCGCTTCTCCTTTGTCAATGTAAAATAAGGGACCACTATTCACATGGGATATGATTCCCAAATCATAGTAGCAAGGAAGGGAACCATTAGAGTGAAGCATGGTGTGTTCAGAGATGTCCTATATGTTCCCCCTCTTGTAACTAATGTGTTGTCTGTTTATTAGATGACCCATACTGGCTCACCAAAGAAAGTATTGTTTGGACCTTAATTAGTAGAGATCACCAATATCTCAACTGGGGAGATTGTAGCAAAAGGAATTGCTGATGATGCCTCCAAGTCATACTATTTATCTCACTTCATTCCATTCTTAGTTCTAGCATAATTGTAGCTTCCATTCGAAGATAATGAAGGTAAAAACATTCCTTCACTTCCTATTGCAGTTTCAGTTTCAAATCCTGACATTTCAGATTTAGATTCAGAAGAGGAGTCATCCCAGTATGATCTAGACATTGGGATTACAACTCAAAGGGATATAGATCCATTTCCATCATATACCTCATTCCAGTAGCCTAAATGGGCTAAGCAGCTCATAAAAGAAGCTGGAGATGGTGCCGGGGATCCAGATGACAAAAGAAGAATGGGGTCCCAGTATCAGCAGCAGAGTGTAGAACTATCTCACATAGACCTTCTTCTTGCTGAGAGGTGTTTTATGATTCTTGGTTCAAATCCTCAATCCTTAGGGAGGCTTTCCATGATGCTAGAGGGAAGGAAGCCATGGATGAGGATTTGATTCGCTACATGACAACCACACCTGGGAACTTGTCCCCTTACCTCTAGGAAGGAAGATGGTACAATGAAAATGGATCTACAAAACCAAAATAGCTGCTGGTGGGACCATAGCCAAGTACAAGGCTCGATTGGTATCAAAAGGGTATGCTCAGGTCCAAGGCTTTGACTACAATGAGACATTTACTCCAGTAGCTAGAATGGACTCCATCATGCTAGTTTGGCCATTGCTACTTCTAAGAGATGGGAAGTACACCTAATGGATGTGAAGAGTACCTTCCTCCATGGTTATTTGGAGGAGGAGATATATATGAAACAACCTAAGGGGTTTATTAATGATCCTTCCTTAGTCTGCAAACTAAGGAAACCACTGTATGGACTCAAGCAAGCCCCAAGGGCATGGTACTCCAAGATGGATGCCTTCCTCATCTCTTAGAAGTTTGAAAGATGCAAATTTAATTGCAATGTCTAAATGAAGAAGAAGGAGGGGTTCTTGCTTCTAGCTGTATTGTATGTGGATGACTTGCTCATTACTAGCAGCTCTACTACTGGATTAAGCAGCATCAAGTATGTTGTTAATAAATCATTCACTATGACTAACTTAGGACTGTTAATACAATTCATTGGTCTTGAAGTAATTCAAAATACTTCGGGACTCATTATCTCACGATCCATGTATTCATCAGACATGCTTAAGAGGTTCCACATGGAGAATTGCAAGGAATCCGCCTGTCATTTTCTTTTAGGCATTGGGATTGAAGAAGGTTCCACACCTTTGGCAGACAACACTCTCTACAGACACCTCATTGGAATCTTTTTGTATCTAACTCATTCGATACCAGACATATCCTATGTTGTGAGTGTTGCTTCTAGATATATGGAGGAGCCACATGAGCTACATTAGAAGGCAACAAAGAGGATCTTGAACTATGTGTAGGGTACCACTGATCATGGGATCCACTACACTATTGGAACACAGCTGGATCTCACAAGATTTACAGACTCAGACTGGGAAGGAGATGGAAATAATAGGAAAACCACCTCGGGTTTTGTATTCATGATTAGATCTAGGCCAATTTGTTGGTCCAGCAAGAAGCAAGCATTTCTTGCACTTTCTTTAGCATAAGTGGAGTATCATGGAGCTGTGAGTGCAACTATTCAGGAAGTTTGGATGCATGGCATATTGAAAGAGTTTGGGATTCATACTTCACATGCAGTAGATCTTTATTGTGACAACTAGAGTACAATGAAGATCTCTAGTGTTCCTATTCAGAAGCAGAGGAAAAAGCACATAAAGGTTCACATGCACTAAATTTGGGAACTGGTGCATGACAAAATCATCACACTGCACTACTATTTGAAAGAAGATCAGAATGCATATATTTTTACCAAGTCTTTTACCGAAAAGAGATTTTCCTTTCTTAGGTCTCTTTTCGGCATTAAGGCTTGATTTCTAGTTCCTAGTTTGAGGGGGTTTTCCCAAGAGGTTTTCCTACCTCATTTGTATTATGCATCTTAGATTGTATATTGGGTGACCTAAGGTATTGTTACCAGGGGACATAGTTTTCCAAGTTAGGGTTCAAGTGGGCTATTAGGATTATTAATCCTCCCTTGTTAATACTTTCTATTAGATTAATTATCCTAACTTAGGAATCTTAATTAATTAATTGTGTCCAGTACTACAATTGGGTCCACTTGGCCCAATGGGGCCACATGTACCAGTCACTAGAGTGTGTGGAACAATGCTAGAGTTTAATTGCCACTTACTGCATCTGCATGCATCAGTTTGGGAACCTCCTAGACCAATCCCTACATTTTAGGAGCCATTGCGAGTCCCAACACCAACCTAATTCAGTCAGTTGGTGTTAGTACTAGTTAGTCTTAGTTAGCCCCTAGTTACATTCAGTTAGTTCACAGTCAGTTAAGCTAGCAATAGCAATGCATGGATAATGCATGGTTGCATAGGGAGGAGTACTTTTCCTACCTACCTCACTCTCAGTTGCACTAAGTTAACTAGTTGTCACTTATTGTTGAGTTATTGGTCATCAGAAAGTTGTCTATTTGGACTCCAATATTGATTGGGATACCTTTAGTTAGAGATTCAGTTAGATATAGTCATATCCACTTGGATGATTCGAATTCATATCCCATGCATTCAAATTCTACCTATGCAAACTATTGTAACACCGGATATTATTATGATGAATATACTATAAATTCCTGAGCAATACTTTCCCATTTCTTGTGTGGTTTGTTTTCCTTAGTTTGTATTTTCATTCTCCATTAAATTGCTGCAAACATTATTAGAACTCTCTGATTGAATATCTAAATGGAATTCAAATTCTAACAGTCTTCCTCGTCATGATTATGATAGAAAGACCCTTTGTGGTGTCTTTGTAATCAACCCTTGTAAATTAGAATAGGAACATCTTAAGGGATAAGCTATCATCATCTAGGCTAGTTTGTTTTGATTTTCCATTCCATTCATTAATATAATTTGGGTTTGACTATACTACTACGATTTTTGCAAAAACGTTTTTTTGAGTGTTTCCATTTTATATTGCTTCCTTTATTTTTTTCTACAAATAATCTATAGCATTGTGTGTATATTATCTTATTAATTCACGACATGCCATCTCCTCATAATTCTCAATCACATCAAATTTGCAAACATCTAGAATCTGTTAATATAATTTTTGTGAACATATATTAACCATCAACAACTAGGCCTTTTGTGTTATACCTTTCTTGGTTCACATTCCATGAATGGTTCAAATCTATCAATATGATATGCTCAATATAATATAGGAAGTTCCTGGAATTTATGTTTGTATTAGATCCTGTTCACTTGATTTAGTTTTAATTTCCGTGATCCATTGATCTCACCATTGCAATGCATTCCTTTCCATTGGCATTCTTTCCCCTTGTGTTATGAGTTAGTCTCTTTCCTTTGTAGAATTTGAGCATATATATCTAGATATCTAGCATATATAAATATTATGAAAGAGATTACCAGTAAACCAAATTCATGCAATAAATATTCTAAACCTTAACATTACAAAAGAATATAAGTAAAACACGTGAGAGAATTTTGTATTATATCAAGCTTCAAACAATGAAGATAAAGGAAAAAAATAGAAATGAATTCGAATTAAGTTAGTAGGCAATTTCAATTTCTCATGTATTGCATTAGAAGCTAGTTAGGCTTAAATCAAGCCATAAACCTTTAGTTAGACATGCACACTCTCCAATATGAGTTTAACTGACTGATGACTTCCCTTAATAGATTTAGTTTCCTATATTGTAGGAGAAACTAACAGCAACTAATAGAAGGGACATGCAACTAATTGATGGAACATGCATGAGGTAGACAACCCTATAAACATTGAAGGAGGATGTAACTATCTCATAATAGATAAAAAGAGGTACATGGAGTCCTTGAGTAGTGGAGTAAAATTCCCATATTCAATACATAATCAAACTTGCAATGGTTGACCCTAAAAGCAAGGAAAATAAGCCAATTTTGAAGGAATTATCCCTCCTATGTAAAAATACACATCATGAGTTTTGAACAAAGGTATGTATGGTATTTTAGCACCATTAGAGTTTACGAGTAAAATATAAGGTGACTAAAGTGTTCAAATTGAATGAGATTTGGCTCACTAGACTCATGAAATCATAGCTTAAGCCACTAGGTAGGAGAATGAAGCTAAGGAGTGGGTTATTATGATCTAACAACATTTGCATGGATGTTATCAATCTACTAATTTAAGTGATATGAGGATATATGAACTATAGTCAGTGCTTCTAATGTCAATCAATATTTCCCTTTAATTTTCATGATGTTATTGAACCTAGACCATATATCTACTAGGTGAGGATAATCTCATTCATTTTATTATTCTATGGGTACCCAAAAGTTTTTTTGTAGGATTGTTTCAAGGAAACAACAAAGGACCTCAATAAATTTGTGATCCAGATGGAGATCAGTGGCCACCCACCAATGCCATTAGCTCAAATCCATTGTCCATTGTGGCAGCTTCCTAGTTATTTTTCTACAGTTTTTTGGGTCAAAAAATTCCAGGGTCATTTTGAGGCCCTAAATGATGTTTTTTGGGAAATATTCCTTTGGTAAATATGCAGCGATTCATAGTCACCAAGCATAGATCTCATATATATTTTTCCAATTGGCTATCAAGTGCCCAAATCGAAGATGATATGCAAAGGTTATGACCCTGGGAAGTTGACTATTCAACTTACCACCTTGGGGGCACAAACTTTATGAGGGTTCATCTTCTAGGTTTATGTTTTGGAATTTTGGGGTTCTTTCCCTCATCCTTAATATAAATAGGCCCCTTTGGCCTCATTTTGTATTCAGCTTTGTATAGATGAGTGTAGAAGACACATCTCTTCTCAGAGATAGCTACCACCATTCTATCTTTTGTAATTACAGTCTGTTCTATTTCTACCATTTAATAGAATATGTGTTTGCTTGTAATGTCCCCAAAAATTGAAAAAAAAATTATTACGCTAGTTAAATACCACCTATTCTAGACATTGTTGAACTTGCGGAATGTGTCGTACTCTATCATATTGCTGATTTGTTGTAAGTTTTTCTTACGTCTTACTTCCTTACTTCAATTATGATTATTCTATGTTTACTTATGGTGTCGTAATGTTGATTACTATGCTATTATTATTCTTACACATTGTCGTGTATGTTAGTTACTTTGATTATGTACTTCATTGTTATTTCACATGTGTTTAATGTCGTAAGCATGTAATTGACTTATCTTGGTTAATGGACAAAAAAGGGGTGGAGTGGCAGGACTAGTTCTCCCATGTAAATACCTCAGAGGTAACAGTCTCTACTTTACATAGTTGTCTTACTTAGTTCTATTTGAACTAATGCATTTTTATCCCATTACTTGTAGGTATACTTATCGACAGAAAGCTTGTTATGTAGGACTAAACATTTGATCACTAGTACATGTAGTTGCAGCTAGTGACATTTACCGGTTGTTTATTATTCCTCCTTATAGACTTGTGTTAGTGACAAGGTCACTACCATACCTATTATTTGCATGAAACGGACTAGTTATCTACATGACACTTAGTAGCCACAGTGTAATTATTTTTGACTATTCACATCCTAGCTTATTTGTATTTATGTTTATTTTGTGAAAAGAAATAACATATACTTCTATTACATGGTTGGCAGGTTTGTAACTCAATTATTTGAAACATCTCTTGGCTTTATACTTAACAACCTACCATGGCGTATCTCATATGCCATGGTCTTAGGCTTAAAACCTACGAAAGTTAATCAGCATAGACTTAAGGATTATATCCTATAGTATGTAATGTATGTGATAGCTTAGGCCTTGTATTAAACATGGGGTGGTGAATTTTAAACCATAGTCATGGACTATACGAAACTTGGGCCGGTGTGGATTAATGGAGGATAACGTGGCACTTTTAATGCATCTCGGGAGAAGTGGCAAACACGCTTAGGGCTTGGCCCAAGTGTTGGGTTGGCATTTCACATTTCTTTGTTGTTTCTCTTGGCTTTGGCTTGGGGAAAGGAGAACAACTTTGCTGGTTTAAGAAAGAGGTAATAAAACCATGGTTGGTTTCAGTTTTCATTGGAATCATTACTGTTTTGGAACTGGAATACATTCATACTTCTCATGACTTGGATTTGGTTGTGGCAGGGTTGTAGAGGCGAACAAGGAGTGGTAGGATCTTGCGGGAAAATCATGGAAATTCCATCATCCTTGGGTAAGCCTACTTTGCAAGTTATTACTGATTCCTCTTTGGGTATTGTGGCTATGACTGGGTGTCACTCTCATCTGGTGTTTGTTGGATGCGTTTGGGTTTTGGGGTTCCATTGTAACCTAGAGGCATGCTCCATGGAAATGCTACTGCATTGGGGTTTTAGTAAATGGGTTTCATTTTTTCCTTCGAACCTGAACTTATTAGATGTACAGGGTTTTATTTAAGGTACTCTGTCTATCATCAAGGCTTGTGTAATTTTATGACAGGCTTATTCCTTTTATTTGATGTTTGGTTAAGTTTTAAACAATGGCAGCACCATTTCTTGCAATGGTGCGAGGGTCGATGGTAGCGACTATGTAAACTTGGTGATGGCTTACAATAAGACTGCGTTTGTATAAATTTATGTTGCGTTGATGTTTATTTTAATGTTGTGTTTCATTCCATGGTTACTATGCTTAGTCTGTGTAGATTCGCTTCCATTATTTGCTTTAGATGTAAGAATGTAAATGGTGACAGGGTATGTCTTGGGGCCATGGCATGGATGGCATGAGCACTTTCCATTGTAGCTGCAATGATGAGATGGACTCAGACCTTACAATGGGTATTTATAATGTGTAAATGAATATCTATTATGAACTGTTGGTTAATTTGTAACAGGGTTTATATTATTATAGAACTGTTAATTCTTATAAATAGAACATCGGAGCCATAGATTATGGCGTATGTAATTTTTAAAGGGTATTACGACCTCTGTGTAATGATTTTAAGTTTGATCTACAGCTTGTAGGTAAGTAGTAAAAAGTGGCTTGTAGAAAAATAATAAGACCCTACAGGATTTGATCCTGGGTCGTATAATGTAATGAGGGTTTATTAATATGAATGTGATTTGGGCATTTGAGTCTCCACAATATTTGATCCTGCGACCTCTGTGCAAACACCTTGGTTATTTAAATGATTACTGCATGTGTATTATTGTCATGGTTTGTATTATGGCATGCGATCTAGGTTGGGATGCCCACAGGGTCGATACCACGACCTCTGTGTATCTTTAGGGATTTAAGTTATTATGGTAACGATTTTATAGTTGTGTTTTAATTGGTAGATGTAGATAGTATTAGGTCATATGAATTATGTTATAAAGTTTTTTTATGTGGATTTTAATACTTAGATGGTTTGATTTATGGTTTAATGTCATGTAATTATATTGTTGGTAATTTAATATTCTTGCTTATACTTGGAGATATAGATAGTATAATGGTTATAAATCGTGGACCATTTATAGGGCCTTGATTACATGGACTGTTAAAAGATTAGGACAAGATTTGTTTTAATGGGAATGGTTTGATTATTAGCCTATGGTTATTTATACAGACCTTGAAAGGTCTTTGTTGGCTCTTAATATGAGTTCGGTTATGTGGTGTGTATAATTTATTCTTAGATGTAAATTTAGTGTTGATAGATTAGAATTATAATTCTATTTTATAACTGTTAATATATATATATATATATATATATATATATATAGAGGTATAATATATTCACTAGGTTCTAATTATTATATTTGTATAGTTATTCTTGATCTAAAACCTAGATATGAACATGTATTTTTAATTATAACATGCCTCTGTTGACAATATGAAATATGTTAGTAGAGTATATAGGCCAATGACCAGCTACATAATTATTTTGAAATAATACCTATTTTGTAGAAAAAACACAATTTAAACAAAGATAATACTTAAGTAAAACTAAGGTGCAAAACCCTTGGAAAATATTTATACATCAATTTAAATTACAGAAGTAAACTAATTGAACAAACCATAGATAAATCTAGCATAGGAAATAAATCACATCCTAGGGTTTATAATTTAAAATGTAAGCCCTAAAAGAATTATACAAAACCAAGGAACATAGGGTTATAAAAGTATAATGTAAACATTTTCCTAGTATAACCAACACATGTTCTACAAAATGAAATAGGTAGTCTAGAACCTCATACCTATAAATTGAAGCTTCTTTAATGGTTGAAACCTACACACTCAAATAGCCAGTATTCACAAATCATAGGCATATCTGACCTCAGTATTAGATGACTGAATCACTTGGGAACTACCACATTCCACCCAACCATGACCCCAAAACATTCCTGGTTTCAATCCGGATCCCCTCGAGTGTAATGTCCCCATTTTCAATAATTGCATAGAATGTCAATTCCATCAATCCTACTAGTTCCCTAGGTTGGGTGGAAACATTGGGAAGTTAATAAGGGAGCTAATAAATGGTGTTTAGAAATTAGAAGGGATAAATATTTATTTAATGGAGTTAATTAAATGAATGCAAGTGAAAAATGAAATGGCTATGGAAAATGGAGACACATGGAGACGATGGGGCCCACTCAAGCTAGAATTCCTATGTTAAATGGCATCCTCTTCTTGCAATCTTGAACCTATGGGAAGCCTGATGTTTTTGATGGATTATAACATTAATATACTTTTCCATATACTTCATAGGTCAAATTTGGGATGAATTATAACTTACATGGGGAGAGGAAGAGCCAAATGGGAGTTTCATGGACACTTGGCTAGATTCCCCTTACATTTATGACATCTATGACACCAATGATGGAGATTCTATGACAGTTATGACACAATTCAGTTATGAAGACTGAAATCTAACATATCTGACATGTCATTCCTGAATAGGGAATATTATAGGGTGCTCATGGGAGTTGGAGAAGGCCAAGAGGCTCCTACTCGAATTTGCGAGAAGAGGGAAGGTGGAGAGAGAGGCCACATGGCATAGCATGAGCAGCCACACCAATTAGACTTGGATTTGGTTTATTGATGGATTTGGAACCTTAGAATACAAATATTTTTTATAAAATGCAGTTATCAGCCATGAGAAGGTCCTTTTGATTATTTGTGAAAATTGTTATTGTGAAGAGAGAGAGCTAGTGGATTACTAGTTCATGCCTTAGCCAATTTCGAGGGTGAAATATTCCTGTCCTAGTTGGTGTTTGGAGAGGCCACTGAGGTATTTCAATGATATTAAATGGATTCATAAGTTATAGGTGAAATATACAGCATCTTGTGGACATATCAATTTCATCTTGTTCTTCCTTTCATCTCAAGTTTTCTCACCATATTTCAACTCTATGGTGTGCGACGCTCTTGGCGAGATATTCATCTCTTTGAGGGAGCTTCTCTTGCTCCAGTATTTTGTATTCTTGTGTAAATGATATTCTATTTAAGTTCATAAATATCTCAGGTATAAAATCCAATAAATTTCATGTATTATTTCTCAATAATGAAGAAACAGTTCCATTTCCCCACTACCTTATTGTAAACTCTTGTAATCTTGATGGATTCGTATGGATGTATAAAATATTGATGATTTATGAATGAATGGAATGTAATTAAAGTATATTATGGGTTTCATATTCAGTAACTAATAATTTGTGGCCACTGGGTCTAAATTCATAGAAATTGGAGCAAAGTACACCGCATTTCCCCAAGTGTCCAAAACTAGTTTTTTATATCTGATTGAAATAAGTGATAAAACCCATGGGAGGTTGATATATTATGCATATGAATATTTGATAATGTATTCTAAAAATCCCATGCTTAAATTTAAGAATTCAAGTGTTTTTCTTCACATTTGGGAAGCCATTTCTACCACTTACCCTGGGGGGGAGTTGAGCCCAAAATTGCGAGTAAAATCATCTATCTTGTTCAGAATTTAGTACAGAATTGAAAAAGTGACTGAAAAGCCATAGTACATCCATGAACATAATAATTAAGTTATTACATCATTCATACACCTTCTCTGAATATTTGGGAGCAATTGGGATGCTTTGGAGACCAAGACACTAAAACTAGTCAAGAGCCAAAATTGTGAAAAAAATGGAAAATTGGGAATTTTGGTAAAAATTTAAAAAAGGGACATTACAAATGGTATCGGAGCATGATATTGGAACCTGATGTTGTCTGATATTTAGGAGGACAATAATTCAAGGATCACCATTATATATTGAAACCAAGAGTGCTTGTGTTGAAGGGGAAACTATGACTAGGGATGAAAAGGGAACCTCATATGATGGTGAGGAGCATATAAAAATCATTGAACCTATAATTGAAGACATGAAAAATAATATTATGAAAGGGTTTGAATTTTTGGCTATCCAAAGTTGGAAAAAATATGCTTATTTTAATAAAACCAAGGGGAAAAATGCATCATCTTGCTTGAAGGAGTAAAACGAGGAGACCTAGGAACCACCTAGTTTTGAAATAGGTGAAGTAGAAGAATTAGTACATGAAGAGGATCAAAATTCACTCCCAAGTGACTCTGAAAAATATGAAGAGACATCACACGAGTATGAATAAGTTTCTATTGAAAATACTGAAGATCATTTCTAGACACATTCTACCTTGGAAATGAAACAAAATCTACTAATGGATGCTTGAAATATGAAGGAGTACCTACTGATGGGTGCTCACAACTCTATGTTGGTGACATAGAGATCAGATTTCAAAATGCTACTGCAAGCCAAATTTATAGTAAACATGAAAATGAAGACCTTGTAGCAGTTTAATAAGAAACAATATCAACTTCCCCATCACCTCTTGAGCTTCATGAAGTTGGTCCAAGCAAGAAGGAAGAAGATGAGGAGGTTCATTTGCAAGAGCCTCATTTTCTTGAATGGTACTTAAAGATGAATTAAAATAAGATCCAATAGGAACTTAGCATACTCCATGACACTCAAGCATTGGTATCAAGTTCTTGTTGGAGAGCAACTTCCTTGGAGGCGCCATCCTTCCTTGAATACATGGAGAAGATTCAAAGAGCAATGTGCAACATCAAAGGTAATTTCATGTATTTGTTTTTTGATAGAAAAAATGTCATTTAGATTAGTGAATGGTTACATGAATCCTACTTGAATAATAATGAATTTATTCATAACATCACAATTCAAAATGAGCAACTTCTTGAAAAGTTGCAAGACATTTGTTTTTCCTCCTATATTTCAGATTGTCAAATGGTAGATTGTTGGACGATTCTCATGACATGGAGGATCATGAGAAATGTAGAAATTTTAATGTGCTTGATGTGTTTGAATATGAATTTGAAGAGATCCAAACACTTGAGGTGGTGGAAGAGGAACTTGAATTGTCTCTTGATGAAGGTTATGCAATTTTTAAAGAAGAGCACGATTCCTCTACATTGGAACCCATCTATGACAAAGGTTTCACACTTTTGAAGGAGCTGCATGATAATACCCATATGGATCCTTCCTATGATGAAAATTCTTCACTTTTTGATCATTTGGGTGAGTTAGTCCATTCTCCTACATCCAACAATTCCATGTTTTGCAGCATTAGTCTCAATCAAGTATGGGTGAAAGGGTTCTTTTTTATGGTTCCACATGACGAGTATGGAACTAAGTATAGATTTACTTTTTATGATGACATGGTTGAAGAACTTTCTTATTCACATTTGCAGGATAATCCTTTGTTACTTTATGATTATGCACATCTACATGGATGTACCTATCATATGCATTTGAGTCACTTTAAGACTCATGGTTTTTCTTGCCCAACACTTGGTTCATTTGATGTTGGAGGAACTTCATCCAACATTGGGGGAATATATTTATGATTGGAGAACATTTTTTTTACCAGCCACATACTTTGTTATATATTTATGATTCTCTCATTCATGGATGTATGGGTGAGACTTATTTGAGTCATTTGAAGTCTCCTTCTTTCTTTTTCTCATTATTTGGTTCAGATTTGAGTGGAGATTCTTCATTCACTTTTGGGACAAAAGAATACATGGATGAATATTTTGATGCATATCAAATCCTTTTGGAGCATCATTATAGGACATGGGATACTCACCTATGTCATTGAAGCATATTTTAATGGTCACTTGAAGCTTGTATGTGTTGGAATATTTTAAACCCACTCATAAATTAGGATAAAATAATAATCATTATTTGATTAATTATTCACCCACTAGATTAATTAGTTGGCATCCACTTGCACCTTAAAGTCAATACATGCCATATATATCCCAGGAATGATTTATTTCTAAACTTGGGTTGATATTGAACACCTTTTTACCATATAGAAATAGTATACATCACATTACAGCAAATTCTGCTTTTCTAGATTTTCTATGGATAAGATAAAATCTAGTCATCTAGGAAAATGATAGCTTTTGTTTCTAGCCCATCCTCCATTAGGTTTTCTCCATTTTCTAGGATTATAATTTTTGTCCATCTCCCTTGACAAATCACTCATTATTTTTCCAATTTGTGAGGTCCTTGATAGATTTGGGAAGTGCTTTAGCCACCTATGGGGGTTTGCTATATTTTGGTAAGTCATCCTTTTTGAGCTTTATGAGTTGTCTCCATACAAATCAATTTTCCTATGAGGGATGTACTATTTATGTACACTATTATTCATCGTTATTCAATGAAAGGATACAAACCAATATTCATCTCTTCATTCATGTGATTCGGTCTCTTTTCTTCTCTCTATTTTTCTTGTGTATGCTTATGACAATTCTTAGTAGCAAGATCTATTTCCTGTGCTTCTTCTTAGCATCATTACTCATATAATTGACCTATTATTTCTACATGGTATTAGAGATATAGGGAAAACAACCTTTCCATATTATACAAGTCATCAGAGCAGCAAAGTTGATCAAGTTCTACAGAGTTGAGGAGCACATCCAGTCTCCTATCTCTCTCTCAAGAAGAGTTTGTCTAGCTTACAAGATTTTCTCCTAGTTTGTTTAGGAGGTTGTAGAGAGTATGTCCTAGAGAATATCAACAACTTCAATATGGATTCAAAATTTCCTCTACTATATCCTTTCAACTATGTTGATTGGAAGCGAAAGATGAGTGAATACTTGAAGAGGCAATGTCTCTTTGATGTCTCCATTGGTGCATTGAGAGAACCTAATCATTATGAAGAAAAGATTGATTGGATTGATAATTGTGATAGAGATTATGGAATTATGTGTCTGGAAATGTATCCAGAAATATATATCATCTCATAGATTATGTTGAGTATCCATTTGAGCTTTGGAAAATTTTGGACAAAGATTTTGGTTTGCAGGAAATAGAAGATGAAGCATGGAGTGAACCTAGCATCTCCTCTTGTTCTCTCTCTCACTATTTATTGGCCTCTAAATTCTCTGATGAATTTGATAAACATGAAGAATTTTATCATATAGTTCATGTTGTTGCTTACCTCTTTGATTCGAATGCTTCCTCCTTCAATTAGAAAGCAAATATTGAAGAGCCATGTTTTTCTGTGTCTCTTGAAGGTGATTTTTCTTCTTGTGATACAATTGATGAAAAGAATAACATATGGAGATGTTGCTGATATTTATGTTGATTATCATCCTATAACCCATTCATTATTCTCTAAATCTCCTATCTTAGACTCTAAGATCTATGTGCCATATTCTTCAAACCTTGTGCATACCTCTCTCATTGATGGTGCGCAACCTAGTGACTTCCAGGATGTTTGCTTAGCCACATCAATCCTTATGTGTGTCATACCACCTACCTTACTTGATATCATGTGATTAAAAATCTCCTCCTTTGTTTTTGGCATCAATACTCAGAGCCTTCTTGAATATTGTGAACATCTCATTCTTTCCTCCTTTAGTACAAATGATTCATTACTAGTGTATTCCCATGAGTCTATTGATATGCTTATATGTGATCCTTTGGATTCTGATTTAGAAGAATATTGGCAGGTTGATACACATATAATATCACCATACATACCATCTACCATACCTATGAATAATCCAAAGACTATGCAAATGCCAAGCTCACTAGTTGATTCCTCATTGGTCTCTTATGTAGTGATATTTATCTTACATTGTTTGAATACTTTACTATCTTTCATTGGCTAGTTATCCATGTACTTATTCATATTTGGAATGATATTAAACATGTTTGGATCTGTTATAAACACTTATGGTTCATATCTTATGCCCATCCATCATTCATATTTTTACACCTATCAGTTTTCCCCAGTTGCTCATAATTTTCCTAGTCTAGCCCTATATCCTCATGGAGCCACTGAATCCTTTGTCCTTGATGTTCCACATGCTAATATTTCTGATATATCAGAGTTTTATCAGCCTCATGTCAAATCTATACATGTGCTACATCATATTGGAATATTGACATGTGATTCACATCACAATTTTGCAGCTATTTAGGGAATTAGGTGTGAAATAAATTGCCTTGATTTTTGTACTCTTTGGGAAGGAGTATGCACAGATCTCCTTTCCATTTCAAATTATGTTTGAAGATCATAGTTTGAAAGAATAAATAAGCATTCAGATAATTCTCCTACTTCATCAATTGATGAGATACAAGGAGTCTCTCTTCTTCCTTCTTGCAGGTTTTACACTCCATCGCATGATCATGGAGTTCATGATTTCTTTAGAAATTCCTTCATCCAGAAGCAGTTCAATCAGCTCATTAAAGTGAAGATGAATATATCTTTAAGACATATTCAAATATTTTTCCTTGTCCTATCTTGAGGGAGGATTTTCCTCATGTGGTTTTCCCTCCTTCCTCACTTTTTTGGACATAGTAATTGTTAAAGGGTGACCATAGCCTTGTTATTGGGCCCTATATGCATTTATATTTTTTTTTCATACCATCATCAAGTAAGAATTATAGGGGGGTTTTGGAATATATTAAACCCACTTATAACTTTCGATAAAATAATTAATCATTTACCAACTAGTTTAATTGGTTGGCATCCACTTGCTCCTTAAAGTCAATACATGCCATATATATCCTAGGAATGCTTTATTTTTAAATTTGGGTTGATCTTCACCACCTTTTTACCATCTATAAATAGTATACACAACATTAGAACATATTCTACTTTATTATGCTTTTCCAGCTTTTCTGCGGATAAGATAAAAGCTAGTCAACTAGGAAATTGGTAACTTTTGTTTCCAACCCATCCTCCATTAGTTTTTCTCCATTTTCTAGGAATATCATGTTTTTCCATATCCCTTGACAAATCACTCATGATTTTTTCAATTCGTGAGGTCCTTGATAGATTTGGGAAGTGCTTTAGCCACCTATGGGCATTTGTTATATTTTGGTAAGTCAACCTTTTTGAGCCGTATGAGTTGTCTCCATACAACTCGATTTTACTATGAGGGATGTAATATTTATGTGCACTATTATTCATCATTATTAAATGAAAGGATACACAACAATATTCATCTCTTCATTCATGTGATTCAGTCTCTTTTCTTCTCTCTATTTTTATTGTGTATGCTTGTGAGAATTATTAGTAGCAAGATCTATTTCTTGTGCTTCTTCTTAGCATTATTTCTCATAGCATTGATCTATTATTTCTACAGTATGAACTTGGAAAACGGTGGTCTACTTACTTGGAGGTATAAGCACTTTCATGATTTTTTGAGGAGGCACCTCCTTGGTGTACATTTTTATTATGTTGTTATTTAATTTGATGATATATATTATGTACTCGTCATGTTTGGAAGAATGCATGGAATAAAATGGGATTCTAGAATTATATTTCCTAATGGTATGGGTTGGAGACCACTCTTAATTTTTTGGATTGCAATACAAGCAATGGGACCCTGGAATACTTTTTGTCCCATTGATTTCAATTTTTTTGGGAAACAAGCAGTATGGGAGATGGATTCCCCACTTAATAAAGTGATTTTAGTCAGAGTAGTGATACAACAAGAATGGTTGTTCCTCCCTCAAATATTCATGGAATATTAAATACTCATGAGTTTTTTTGGCAAGAAAATTTGAGATTGGTGGGCACTCAGATGACTCGAAGTAAAAGCTACCATCCCCAAAATTATGCAAAAATAGAGAGGGTAAACGAATGGTTTGAAGGGTACCTCCGAAACTATGTGGGAGAACAACAAAAAACTTGGACAAAATGGCTACACTTGGGTGAGTTTTGCTACAAAACCACCTTTCACATGTCAATAGGGATGTCTCCTTTCAGAGCATTATATGGTTATGATGTACTTACATTTGTTGATATGATATTTGGTAATAGTAGAGCTCCAAAAGCTAAAGATTGGGTGGAAGAAAGACAAGAAATTCTAAATCTTTTAAAAGACAATTTGCAGGTTTTCCAAAATAAAAAAAAATAATATGCAGATGAAAATAGAGAGGAAAGGACCTTTTAGGCTGATGATTTAGTGTATTTGAGCTTGAATCCATATAAAATATCATGTCTCAAAATTAATGGAGAAGAAAAGATAAATACAAGATACTATGGGCCCTACAAGGTAATCCAGAAGATCAGAGAAGTAACATATGAGTTAGAGCTTCCAAGATGGAGTAAAATTCATAATATATTTCATGTTTCTTGTCTCAATAAATCTATTGGTCAGAAAATTCTCATTTCATATACACTCCCTCCTTTGGATGATGAAGGAAAACTCACACTTATTCTGGAAAAGGTTTTGAAGATAAGGGAGAAAAGATTGAGGAGCAGAACAATCAAAGAATACTTTGTGCAAAGGTAGGAGTACCAAATGAGGATTAAACTAGGGAATATGAAATAATATTGCACCATACAACTATTAAATTTCTTTAGGACAAGAAATCATGGGTGGGGACGACTATAATGTCCCCATTTTTAATAATTGCATAGCAAGACAATTCCATCAATCCTACTAGTTTCGTAGGTTCGGGGAAAACATTGGAAAGTTAATAAGGGAGATAATAAATGGTGTTTAGATATTAAAAGGAATAAATATTTATTTAATGGAGTTAATTAAATTAATTCAAGTGAAAAATTAAATGGCTATGGAGAATAGAGACACATGGAGACTATGGGGCCCACTCAAGCTAGAATTCCTATGTTAAACGGCATCCTTCTCTTGCAATCTCAAATCTATGGGAAGCCTAATGTTTTTTATGGATTATAAGGTTAATATACTTTTGCATATACTTCATAGGTCTAATTTGGGATGAATTGTAACTTACATGGGGAGAGGAAGGGCCAAATGGGTGTTTCATGGACACTTGCCTAGATTCCCCTTACATTTATGACATCTATGACACCAATGATGGAGATTTTATGACAGTTATGCCACAATTCAGATATGAAGGCTGAAATATGACATATATCACATGTTAGGACTGAATATATCATCTTAGAGGATGCTCATGGGAGTTGGAGAAGGCCAAGAGGCTCCTACTTGAATTTGGGAGAAGAGGGAAGGTGAAGAGAGAGGCCACATGGCATAGCATGAGAATCCACACCAATTCAACTTGGATTTGGTTTATGGATGGAATTGGAAACTTATAAGACCAAAAAAATTTATAATACGCAGGGATCGGCCATGAGAAGGACCTTTTGATCATTTGTGAAAATTGTTATTGTGAAGAGAGAGAGCTAGTGGATGACTAGTTCATGCCTTAGCCAATTTCAAGGGTGAAAAATTCCCATCCTAGTAGGTGTTTGGAGAGACCAATAATGTATTTCAAGGAAATTCAATGGATTCATAATTTATAGGTGAAATATAAAAGAGCTCATGGACATATCAAGTTCATCTTGTTCTTCCTCTCATCTATAGTTTTCTCAGCATATTTTAGCTCTATGGAGTGAGGCGCACTTGGTGAGATATTAATCTCTTTCAGGGAGCTTCTCTTGCTTCAGTATTTTGTATTCTGATTTAAATTATCTTATATTTAAGTTCAGAAATATCTCAGGTCTAAAGGCCAAGAAATTTCATGTATTATTGCTCAATAATGAAGAAATAGTGCCATTTCTCCACTACCTTGTTGTAAAGCCTTATAATATTGATGGATTCAAATGGATGTATAAAATTTTGATGATTTATGAATGGAATTTCATTAAAGTATATTATGGTTTTCATGTTCAGTAACTGATAATTTGTGCCCGTTGGGTTGAATTTCATAGCAATTGGAGCAAACTACACCTCATTTCCCGAAGGGTCCAAAACTAGTCTTTTATATATGACTGAAAGAAGCGATAAAATCCATGGGAAATAGATTGGTTATGAATATTATTCTATGATAATTTTTTATACACATACCCTAATTCAATTTAAGAATTTAAGTGGGTTTCTGCACATTTGGGAAGCCATTTCTACCACTTACCCTTTGGGGGATTTAAGCCCAAAATTGGGAGTAAAATCATCTATCTTGTTTAGAATTTAGTACAGACCCTCTTAAGTGATTGGAATGCCACAATACATCCCTTAAAATAATAATTAAGTTATTATATCATTCATACACCTTCTCTGAATATTTGGGAGCAATTGGGATTCTTTGGAGACCAAGACACTAAAACGAGTCGAGAGTCAAAATTGTGAAAAAAATGGAAAATTGGGCATTTTGGTAAAAATTTAGAAAAGGGACATTATAATGAGCTAGTTCCAACATGAAATTAGCTTAGATATCCCAAGGTAGGGTTTCCATAACTAGTATATAAGGTATGGATCACTTCTCCTTCTTCCTCTTAGGGAAATGTTCTCCAAGAACTCTCTCTTGAGAAATTTGCACGCAGAATAATGACTCAGAAATATAGATTAGGTCCCAAATCCCTTCCTTGGATTGAGACTTTATAGACATACTTTTTAGTCAAAGGGGCGGTTAAATCAAGAAACCTTGACTTCTTGATTTAACTCTTTTTATTTAATTTGGGGTATTTTTAATACTTTAACTTAGGAACTTTTAACTAGTTCCTAATTTTTGTAGGCATTATACTATTTATTATCTTTTAGTAATAAATAATAATAAATTGGAACTTCTCCTTCTTTCTTTCATTATTAATATTATTAATATGTTTATTTTTTTTTACATAGCATGTATACAACATAATAATATAACATTTGTTAACATTTGTCTTTGGAAATGATATACTATGATCCTTAGACTTATGAAACTTCTTCATTAAGGTCATTAGTTGGATGGTGAGGTTTACTAGGATAGGAAATTATAAACATCATTGGATGTTGGATTCCCTCGTATAACATGGTAGTTCTTAAGTACTCGATGAGAATACAAAAATTCAAAATTTCATTTAATCACTTGTAAATAAGTCTAATGAGATCAATATTTTATCGAGTCATTTTCACTCAGAAATCATTAATTCTTTTTAGTAACTCCTAGCACTTCCTAGAGCCCATACTCAATGCTAAAAACATGAAGTTACAAGCTTAGTGCAATTCCAGAGCTCTTCACTCAATACTAATGCTAGGATGTACTTGTATGATACACCTAGAGATACAATGGCCAAGGATCTGATGTTTCAAATATTATGCTCAACATTAACATGGAAGGCTCGAGGGCTTATGCCCAACACTTCCAACTTATCTATTCATGTGTTCCAGAGCTCTACACTCAACACAATATAAATACTCATGTGCTCCAGAGCTTCTTTCTCAACACAACATTAATTACTCATGTGCTCCAGGGCTCCTCTCTCAACAAAAAACATGTCATCAATCATGTGCTTCAAGGTCCCTTCCCAACACAAACAAGCATATATATATATCATCAACAATTGGCTTACACCCAATATATAAAACAAATCATCATGTTCATATGCAGTGGGGTCTTCGACCCAATATATCAAAATAAACCATCAAGATAACATCATAATGAATAGGCTCATGCTATAAGTGTAAGGTCAAAAATTTGGGATATTACATTACTATATCTCTATTATCTTTGCAAAATGTTTGTGATTATGATTATGTATATGTTCTTTCATTTTCTTCAGACATAAATCCGGATCAATTTGTGCTTTTACACTTTAATGGGATGAGTGACATGGAATATTTATGAAGCAATATCATTACACCTACCAAAATTATGGGCGTTTCTCCCTACATGCTTGATAAACCTAGTTGTGTGTTGGCATAGCATGAATATTTGTCCCTATGGTTGTTAGTGAGCCTATGTAGTTCCTAGTTAGTGTATACATATCCCTAACTCAAGGGTATCCTCTAAGCTGAAATAATATAGGATGGAGAGAGACCTACGGTTGGGTGGAATGTTTCTCCTCCATATCCATTTGTTCATCCCATTCCAATTAAAACATAAGTCCTTCTTGTTGTTTCAAATATGACAATTCGTGTATTATGAATGATTGTTTATTTATGTTGAATTGAATGAGAATTAATTATCTCTGTACATTATTTTACTATTATTCATGTGATGAGAATGTGGTAAATGCATGTTGTGTGTGTGCATTGATAGAGTTTAGTTCCACTATGTAGGTTTATTATGCATTTGCACATGCATTTGGATGTTAAATAATTTTATAATATGGCCATGGGGGATAAATTTAGCACCCCATGTATCATTCATGTTCGCTCGACCGATTGGATAGATGGGAGGGGATGTGACACCTTATCCAATATTTTTTTATAAATAAGGTCCTCTTCTAGGTCTTGAAAAATATGGCCAACATGGCTATATGTCATCCATGCTCTATAATTGATATGGCCTAAAGGGTGTAGTTAAAGGGAGATACACTCTAGGATCTAACATTAGTCAATGATGGATTTTAACGCAATGTTACCATTAATGCACAATCCTGAAGTGAGTTGCATATCACTGATGATATCATGGTACTACTTGCACACTTTTTTTCTCAGAGTTGAGATGGGTTGGGGTGAGGGGTGGTTAGGCATATTCCCATCAGCGACTAACTTTCTCAATGTGTTATGCTTTCTCATTTCTCGATCACACCTCGATCATGAGTAGAGCTATGACAAACCCCTTCAAATTCACAAATTTAAAAAAAAATGATCCCATAATGTATGAAGAAAACACAAGGAAACTTTTCTATTACTAAAGGGAGATTTATCAAATCTCATAAACCACCAATCCATCTAGCAATATCCCCATGGCTAGAATGTGCACCACTCCATTCAAAGATTCATATTTTCTAGATGATGAGGTTTGTTGATTTTAAGTTAATAAATATTTGAAAAGTCGTCTCTTTGGTTATATTAAAAAATTTCACCTCTTCGTGACTAATATTAGTCAAGTATTACTCTATGATACTATCTCTATATTCATATATATTAGATAATTATCCATGGGCATGACCAATTGCAACAACAATTGTAAAGTCAAGTGGAAACTCAAATATGAGTTGTCTTTCTAGTATGAACCCAAGATCACAAATTAAGTTTTTGAGGTCATCTATACATTAAACATTGATTATATATGTGTATGGGTCTTATGCGGTTAGGTGTGGGAATATATCAGGTTTTTACTCTATAATGATGGAATAACAAAATAATTTTAAAACTTATATAAATTTATATAATTTATATAAAAAAAAAGATTTCAAATAAAATATACCCAAAAAATGTCAATTATCAATGATAATAATTTCCCTCCTACTTGTCCTCAATATTGAGCAATATTAGCAAAAACATGATTGGAATCGAGGAGAAGAGATATGGAGAAATTGTCATGGTTTGGTGTAAAATAAATAATGCGTTCACATGACACACATAGAGGAGAATGTGCAAATTTTTAATTAATTGTTCTTTTGAAATGTGTAGGTGTTTCTAATATCCGCGTGTTATTTTTCTTTCAAAAAAGGATGTCGAATTTTTTTTCAATACAACAATTAGTTGCATGGAGCTCCCCACAAAGTCTAACAGTTTTTAAACAATAATGTGTGCATATTCGTGAAGTCCTTTCATGTTGTTTAAAAATGGTTGTTCATTCCGATTGCAACAAAAAATGGAAGAAACCTTAGGTGCATTAATGGAAGAAACTTTAGTACCACTTGTAGATGTTTGGGTAGGATGTTTTCTTTAAAACCTTGTCGCGTATACTAGACCAAAAACCTTAGGTGCATTAATGGAAGAAACTTTAGTACGACATGTAGAACGTTTTGGTAGGATGTTTTCTTTAAAACCTTGTCTCGTATACTAACACCAAAAACCTTTGCATTGTAGTGAAAATATTTCTGATTGGATTATCTCATATCACACATCTAAATCAAAATCCTAGACAATTCTCTCATATGTGGTAGTGTTGAGAAGAGGTTATTTCAATAGGCTATAATGCAACAAGAATCATTTAAAAAATTGAAGAATAGAATGTGCTCCATACTAGTATTACTCCTACCATCTAGTTTACATCATCCATTTGAAATATAAATAAGCGCTTATGCTTTCAAACAATTAATTTGCAACATTAACACATGGTCACCTATCATTTCGATTCCCTTAATGAAGGCATAAACAATTATACTAACTTTGATTGAGATCCTTATCTAGTCATCCCAACTAGTACTAAACTATTAAAGAAGGACATTGTTTTCATCTTGGGTTAAGAGTTTCTTGTACAATTCAACCATAGGGCTTTGTAGTTTGTTTTGATATCAAGAAAATTGTAAATCACATGTTAATCAAGGTGGATGACCTATAGATATTAAAGTTCCTATTTGCTGATCAAGCATAAGCATGGGAGTTCCAATGTAGGATATTGTTTACATCGAGGTCACTAATTAATGCTTTGCTAACTAACTTGGACACTTATGAACATCATATATGCATTTTCCAATATTTATTTAGATACCTACAAGGTAATTGATTATTATATTTTTACTCTCATAACAAAGTGTTGTTTTCCCCTTCAAAATGACACACCTTGCTCATTCTAGCAGGAAAATCTTATATGGAGGAACATTACTCTAAGGCTATATGCTAACGTCCAAATCTTCCATATATACTTTTGGTGACATGACCTTAATGTCAATCTGGAAAAATAAAAAAAATTATGTATCAATTATAACATTGCAAAGTTGCTGGAAAAGTCTTTTACATACTTTTTCACATTCTTTTGTATCCATAATAGTAATAACAATAATCTAAACTTAAGAACAGCATAGTCACACACCAAATTGATGTATTAAAACCCTTCAAAAAAACCCTTGACACAACTATTTCACTACTAAAGTTTAAGTTTATTTACATACCCTACCCCGTCCATATTTGAATTTATAACTATTTAAAAAAGAAAATTAAGTCGACTGAAATATACATACCTCCATAAATTTTCTAACCGGCCTTGAAGCTACAAAACATAACCATAATGTAATATTATATTTTATAAACACTCGGTTATCGAATATCAATATATTTTGAGTTAAAAACAATCAAACATTTCTTCAATCACATCCAAACCTCCATTGATTTTCTAACATACCTTCGAACTACAAAACATAATCCTAATATTACTACAAAACATAACCCTAATGTAATATTATATTTTATCGAAGATCAATATATTTTTCGTTAAAAGCAATCAAACATTTCTTCCATCACATCCAAATGTTTGGGTTACATGTATATTGTATCAATAAAAATAAACCTAACTTGCAATTGGATATTATATTATATTCTCCCAATTAAACTATATTCTAGATGGAGATTTTTCAGATTTTGGAACAAAAATCTTTATATTCAACAAAATAAGGACCGAATTTTGGAATAAAAGGCCATTGCTTTTATGAGATCCTTTCCTATTTTAACACTCAAATGGCCATTGTCTTTTGGAGGGGTCAAGGGATTAATGCGACTTAATCTCTGATACCCAAAAGGAAGGGGGTGAATTATGAAAAATGATTATATCAATGTTAAATTCAATTAAGCATAAGATTGGGCAACCCAAAATGCAATACCCTCCCAAGAAATTCTGATTGGAGAGAGACAAACATTACCCATTTGCTTAAGTAAGATGGTCATCTAATTATTCTAAAACAAATCAAACGGGAATAATAGAACGGGAATAACTAACTACTTCTGAACGCGATGGCATCCCTTGCAGGCAAACCGAGTTTAAAATGAGGGCGTGTGAGTTAGAAGTGGTCTCACAGCGAGCCAAGAACTCTCTCTGCCTCTGCACCGCCTCGTACGCCTTCACCAGGAAGGCAGAGACTGGTTGTTGCTGGCGTTACACAGTAAATTTATTTTATATTTCCATGAGAAAGTTTATGCCTGCTACTAAGTTATCTTCTCGCAGATCTCTGTTAATCGACATTAGCAGGACTCTCACTCGGTATGCACTTTCACATTCTCTGAAAATTTAATTTCAATACTTTTAGTGTGTGTGTGTTTGGTTAGGTTTCGGGGATAGCTCTAGGATTTTGTATCAATAATTTCTTTTGTTATCTGGTTTTATGCAGTGAACACAGAAGTTACGCAACGTCAGTGGGTGCAGCGGCGAGTTCCTTGGGCAGTGATCGGGTGATGCCGGAGGTGGCGTCGCCGGCGCAGCAGTCTAAAACCGCAGGCGAAAAAGGGCACGCAGAAGAGGAAAAGAAGGTTTTCTGGATGAGGGATCCAGCCACCGGCGCCTGGATTCCTGAGGACCACTTCGGGGAGATCGACGTCGCAGATCTAAGAGCGAAGCTCCTTCCCCCCAGAAAGTAGAAGATGACATTCAATATAACGTAAAATGTAACAGAGTAATGGATTTGCTTTGTAACTGCAAATGTTTTCCTTAATGGGTATCAAAAAAATTCAAAATCGAGAAGGCTTCATTTGTTTGCAATTTTTTTAATTTGATCTATCTGCTATGGTAGGAACGGTCTGGGTGGGGTGATTTCTTTAAAAAAGACGGTAGTGGCTGCAGAAACGAGCGTTGAATGTTTAAAACCTAATTGTTTATATATACTATCATAGGCTGAGCGTTGAAGGTTTAGGTTTGGTTGGCGAATGATCATAGGTACAATTAAGTATTAAGTTTTGTCAAGATAATTAGCTGTTACAAACCTTGGAATATATAATTTTATATTTAGTGGAATATATAATTTTATATTTATTATTTATAACATAAGTTAAAGTTAATATAACCAAAAAAAACAAATAAGTCTACTACTTAATCGACCAGACCATTTGCACCGATAGGACGACCTAGTTCGTGAGCAGTTACATCAGACGTTGCCGTTCTTCGGATCAGTACAAATGGTCGGTTAAGTAGTTATGAATGTTTTAAGAGTGTTCAGTTTTTTTGAAAAAAAAACAAAAACTAATATATCTTCATAAACAAATCCAAAATAATATATCTGAATGCCTACATGCATAATAATAAATATAATAATATTTTATGATAAATATGTATAAATTATAATTAAAACTGGTCATTTATAATAAAAATTACAATATATACCACTTTTAAATAAAAATACAATATATATATCCCTTTAAAATATATAGTATATGATGAACATTAATGCTTTGTTTGACTATGGAGCTCAAGAGAGTTCATACTAGTTAAGAGAGATACTTTTAATTTTCTAGAGTATGATTAATGATATCCTTATAATATCTTAATTATCTCTTAATCTCTAAGTTTCTATCCACAAGTTTTCTGTTTGAACTTAGATGTAATAATATTTTTAATATTATGGATATTTTGCATAGTGACATTAAAAGCAAAATTGGTCCTGTGTGTTATTTGTTCAGAATATGATATGGAATATTGCTTTTTTTTGTGATTAAAAGTTATAAAATGCTTCTGTTGCAACCCCAAACTTAGAGGAAAAAGTTGCAAGGGGGAACTTCTTTTTATCACACATCACAAGGTTTTATTATTATTTATAATTGTTTTCAAGACCAAAATAAGGTTTCCATCTTCCATTAATATTTTTTTACAATGTTATAGTTAGAGTTAAGCTTGTGCGAGGGGGAACTTCTTTTTATCACAAATCACAAGGTTTTATTATTATTTATAATTGTTTTCAAGACCAAAATAAGGTTTCCATCTTCCATTAATATTTTTTTGCAATGTTATAGTTAGAGTTAAGCTTGTGATGTTTATCAATTTAGACATTTGGACATTACTTTCTCCAAGTTGCTATTGCATACACAAAATAAAATTAGTGTAAGCGACATTATTGGATTTGATAATAACAACTTTTGTTTTGTAGGTGTTAATAGTCATACCAATATTAGAGAAGAAAGACACCTTGACATAGTAACAATATCTTCTTTTTATAACAAATCACAAGGTTTTATTATTCACAAGGTTTTATTATTATTTATAATTGTTTTCAAGACCAAAATAAGGTTTCCATCTTCCATTAATATTTTTTTGCAATGTTATAGTTAGAGTTAAGCTTGTGATGTTTATCAATTTAGACATTTGGACGTTACTTTCTCCAAGTTGCTATTGTCATACACAAAATAAAATGTAAGGGACATTACTGGATTTGATAATAACAACTTTTGTTTTGTAGGTGTTAATAGTCATACCAATATTAGAGAAGAAATCATTGATAATTTTTAATTGATTCTCAAGATAAAAAAGACACCTTGACATAGTAACAATATCATCCTTTCTATAATGTCGTGCAAGTTCAATCTGATTTTTTGAACAACTTATTAGCTCAATACTTATCACATTCTTATATAACCTTATCACACCAAGGTTCCCTTTAAAAACTATTGGAACAATGAGGCCCGTGATATTTCAACACAACTTGTTAATGGAAGATGAGAGGGATTCTATATTGTCCTATAAATGAAACAAATAGTTTTTCAAAAGTTTTTCAAAATCATTTAGAAAAGGATCGTCTTTATTTCTATGAAAGATCAATTGCTATTAGTTATGATAAATTTATTCTATGGGATCGCTTTGCATAACAAAAAAATTAAGAGTTACAATAAAGGTCTATGATCCGAGCAAGGATCATGGTCATTTAAGAGTTCTTTATTATTTCATATAAAGTGATATCATATACTACATAATATAGCACTATTGACAAGCCCATGAATACAAGTCATTGCAAATTATTACATCTTGAGTACAATAGAGTTTGGCTAGCTTGGAACTCAAAAAAATGTCACATAGATATTAAAAGCTTTGCAAGTTAGAGCAAGGTCTGCCTCTAACCAAAGCAGATTAGAATTTGAATAATTGCTTTAAAAAAATAGCTTGGTTACTTGCACTTTGAGCATTAAAGTCACATATTAAGAATATATTTTATTCATTCCTTATTTAAAATATATGACATGTTCTAAGGCATTGTAAATACACTTTTGATCAAATTTTCATTATTATAAAAATTAAAAAAATTACTATGAAAATGACATATTGCTATAAAGGTTTTTTTAATGCATTACTATATATAATTTCCATTCAAATATATTGGTTAAAGAATGCTTTCTTGCAAAGTTTAGCACGGAGGAGCTGTTCTTTATAATGTCCTTATTATTAAAAAGTTATCATTGATATGCTTAAGAGGCTAAAATATTTTCAATAAAAGAAATATTCTTTATTCTTTCTTGCAGAATGGATGACAATCTTTCCAGTTTTTTTCTTTTTAATATGCTCTTGACTCATAACGAAAGGTAGAGAGGGTACATTCTTCCACAATGATATACACCATAACGACATTGAATACGAGCGAACGTTAATAGTAGTCATACTACAAATTAACCGATTCACTCTTCATCATCCACCGAATTCGCTTTTTTATTTTTTTAACAAGCTTACAGTAGTTAAAAACTCGCTCTCATTGAGCACATTTCGGGCACACCAGTTGCATAATTTTTGTGATACTAGGAATTGTACTCTTCTAGGGGGTGATATCCCCCTACACTTTATTCTTATCTATTAGCATTCTTCATTGGTGTACCACTTCTTCGATAAAGATCAAATTATGGTATCATTAGTTTACCTAGTACATATAAGGTTGAAAGGGCATTGAAATAAAAGGAGCAACCGCGCACTATAAAAATTAAACTATTTCAAATTGTAAACACCCTAAATTGTAAGGGTGCCAAAATAGAAAATTTTATGTCTATTCAAATACCTAACAATTGTTCTTATATCTCATAATCTTGTTATCTGCATTACTTTATTTATATTTGATCTCTAACATAATTAACTTTCAAAATGATTGAAATCTTGTTATTGATCTAGTTTCATCTTAGTCATAGAAATAAACCTCTATGTCATAATTAAGTTTCAAAATTATTGAAATCTTGTTATTGATCTAGTTTCATGTAAGTCAAAGAAATAAACCTCTATGTTAAGTGCACTTATTTGTAAGGGATAGGTGATCCATTATGACCAAGTATACAACCACAATATGGACAATTTATGAATAACTAGGTGGAGCATATAAGGGTTAAGAATCCATAATGTTTTTTTCTTATTTTTATCCCAAATATTTTCATATTTTTTTACACTATTCTTTTTATTTTCCTATTTTGGTTGTTTTATATGCTACTAAGTAGTAGTAATTAAGAGGTTGTTATGACTCGATATGGTAAACGTGTAATTATGAGGTGGTTGTCACAATAGTCAATGGAAATTATGGAAGGATAGAATAAATCATTGAGTGAACACTATTATGAAAATGAATTACGAACTATGGTGTAATGTTCTCTAATCCTTCAAATTAGAATACTAACCATGTATACAAATATTTATAATGTAAAAACAAGAAATTAATGTATTCAATAAGAAAACACAAAGACAATTGAAAAGTAATGTGGCATGATAAATCCTTGCACCTTATGATATTCCAATAGAAGGTAATATTCACTTTCCTCTTAAAGTGGGCTGACCTTTTACTTGAACCAAGGTCCTAATAGAACAAGAGTAACGAAACAACCAATATCCTCCTAGATCTTTAAATAAGCTTACAATATCGAAAACCCTAGTAACTACTTATGGTCCCATAATTAGTTATTACCAACAACCTAATGGGCCTTAATTAATAAAGATAGCCTTTTAAATTAATAAATTATCTATAACTTTCTAAATGGCCTTAGTGAGAGGAGATGGCCACATACATTAGTTAAATAAATCATATGTAGATTTTGGCTAGAGAGAAATGTAGCCTTTTTAATCAAGTTCTGGTAACTTGGTATCCACATTGCAATTTGATCTAATAACCTTATTGAGGAAGTACACATTAAAAATGGATGAATTGTGGAATGATTCGGCAAATCTAGCCTTTTGTTCACCTGTAAAACGAACCGGTATGATCCTGTAGAATCCAAAGCATGGTATGGTCTTGTATGAGTGACTATGAACAACCTATTGTTTCATTTTATTTTGAGAAATATCCAAGTTTTCGTTAAGAGTGTGATAACTAGATTCTTTTATGTGAAGAATGCTATCCACTGCATCAACCTTGGATGTGCCTAGTAAAGAGGATTATCAATTCTCTTTGAATATATACTAATTCATATGGTGACAATTTGGTACAACCTTGATAAGTGGTATTATACCATCATTCTACAAGAGAAGTCTATTATTCCCATTGATGTTCCTTTTTTTAAGCAAATCATCTTAGATATATCTCTAAGTACTTATAGACTAATTATATTTGACCATAAATTTGGGGTTAATAGGTTATTCTTAGGTTTATATGGGTACCCTAAAGATTAAAATTGATCATGTCAAAAGTTTCTCATAAAGGTAGGCTCCAAACTATATATAATGGATGTTGGCATGTTTCATGTAACTTAAAAACATGGTCCATGAAAAATTCAGCCAATAATGATGGCATAAAAAAAACACAATGAGGAAAAAAGGCGAGCATACTGGAAAATGTGATCAACCACAACCGTGTTGATATATTTATTAACATCTCCAGCAATACCCACTATAAAATTGATAGAAATATAATTGCATATATTTGTTAGAATTGGAAGTGGCTACACGAAAACCGATGGCTTCCTTGTCCCATCATTGTTGCTTTGGAAAGTATTCCATGCCACTACAAAGTTTTGGATGCCAGTTTTCATTCCTTCCAAAAATAATGAGAAATTAATCCCTTCATAACTTGTATCAAGTCTTGATTGGTCTACTATTAGTGATGAATGTGACTCCTCCAAGGTTTGTTGTTTTTAGGTATAGTTTGGTGTGAAAAATATGTGGTCAACATAATTAAATGTATCTTGGTTCCATGTATACCCTTTAGGGGGTTCACATATTCTTAAGACCTTTGGATGATTTCCAATATGATATAATTCACCATCCATTCTCGAAGAGTTTTTTTAGCTAACTTGGAACTCATATTGATAATGCAAATAATTATCTATCCTCCTCAAATTTACTAGACCATGCATTTCCCACAACATTTTCTCAACTATTCTTATAAATAATCTCATAATCATGCCCCAAAATTATTTAACCCACTTATACTTCTTCAAATATGAAAACCTTTGTTCATTGTAATATTTTAAGCTATGATGGTGAATCTAGATATATAAACACCTCCCTATCATATATAGGTTCCAAGTATGAATTGTATGAAGGATGTATATCATATATTTTTCATCATATGTATATTCTCCCAAATTTCAATCATATAAATTCCTACTAGTAAATGAAAGAGTGCATCCTTCCATCAATAATACTCCAAGACATATTTTAGAGGCATCACATTCTAAGATAAAATTATTAGTAAAATTGGTCCTTAGTAATACTAGCATATTTCACATGGGATCCTTTAAGGCTAAGAAGGCCTTCTTAAATTCATCACTCTAAAAAATATAATGTTTTTTTAGCAATTAAGTTAATTGAACTCCATAATTTCCACATTTTTTCTCAAACTTTCTATAGCAACCCATAAGCCCAAGGAAGATATAGAAGACCTTTAGGGTCTTTGGCTATGGATGGTATTACATAGATACCACTTTCTTTTTGTCCACTCATAATATTTCATGACTCACAATTTGATCCAAGTATTCAACCTTAGAAACCTCAATAACACATTCAGAATGCTTCACAAATAATTGATGATCCCGCAATAATTACAAGGTGTGATCGACATGCTTAAGGTGGAATTCCCATGTGGTGTTTTAGATAAATATATTGTAAAATAAGAGAAGAAAACAATTATAGAGTAATGTTTAGAATACATTGTTCATGATGACATAAAAGATTGATAGAGAATTGAAATAGCCAAAATTGTGTCACTCAAAACATGTAATGGAATTCATGTGTGTAAATTTGTCTTAGGGATGTTTTCCTCTTTCATATTTATGTTGTGGCATCACAAATTAATGTCCAATTTAGTGAAAATATTGATTACATGAACCTCATCCTAGATATCATTAATGACTAGAATATGAAATTTATCCTTGATAGTCAACTTATTGAGATCTCTGAAATAATTGGGACACATGCACCAAGTCCTTTATTTTTCAACACCGTAACCATTGGTGATGAATAAGGGCTTATAAAAGGTACAATAATGTTAAAACCAAACAATTCATGAAGGATATTCTCTATTTCATTATTTTCTCAAAAAGGGTTCCTATAATGTCATAAATTTGGGGGTTGACTCCACGAAATTAGTTGAATACCATGGTCATGTTCCACATGGGATGGTGATAAACCGTTGGGTATTTCAAATACATGTTGGTGTTTAGGTATAAATAAGTAGAAATTGAGGTAAATTCCCTAGGGGTGTGTTGACTACTTTTATGGAATTGATCTGTGCAATTATACCCAAATATCATTTATTCAATAGATTCTCTGTCAGGTTGCCATTGATAATTTTAAGAGAAATAAAATTTATCCCTTTGAAATTATGTTTATTTCCTTCCTTAGTGAAGCATATGTATAGATATTTGAAATCAGTGTCAAAAGACCCAAATTCCATAGCCATTTGAACCCAAAAACTACATCGAAACCACCAATTTCAATTGAAAACATGTGCATTTTGATATGGTATCCACCCATTTGTATTTTCACGTTTTCACATATCCCCACACATTTCACCATAACATGATTTTCTCTCATCATTTAAAATTTTTTATAGGTTGACCATATCAATGGGTTTCTTCTTCCACTCTTCGATGGATAAAATTGTGCATATTAACACTATCATTTGTATGGTCACTTTGTGGTTCTTGATGTGTCTTATACACTTCAATATTCAATGTGACAAAAAACATAATAAACCATGTAGAGTGATTTGAGATTTCTCAGGAGGAGCTTACAAGGTAGTGTCATATTCCACACATGGAGTAGTATCCTCTACCTATGGTTATTCAGTTCCTTAAATTATTATATATGGGGTGATTTTATGGAGAGACATCTATTTGTAATAAATATGTTCTTGAAATTTATAACCTTTGAAATACCTTTCATCATAGTTATAGAAAAAATTGTGGCATTGATAATAAACCATCTCTTTTGGAGACAATGTTTGGATTCTTAATGGTGGAGGATTAAAGGTATTCGGAGTAGGTTCCATGGAGAGCATAATGAATGAATGAAATGCAATCATTTTTGTTTGGATTTTGATCACCACATCTACTTCTGTAGTTCAATAAAAAACAACCATGTTTTGGGGTATTGCATTATGACATGTGCTTTAATTTCTTCTTTGAGGCCATTTATGAAATATTCTTTAAAACAATAATTAGAGAGATCCTTTATGAATATTGGAAAATTTTCAAAGGTTGTAATATGGTCCATACATTGTCTTCTTTGACATAGTTTTGTTAATTATCCCATGTAGTGAGTGCGATGTTAAAAACAATAATCGAGGATCCTCATAAATTGGGTCTAAGGGATGTAGTTGTGAACATAGTTTGATACCATTTCCATGATTACGGGCATCATGAGTCTAAATAAAACAACCCCACTTTTATGTTTTGGAGATAGTTTATGATTCCATGTAGAGAGAAATAATATTATATTGTAATAACCCAACCTAACGGATATAATCTATCAAATATATTGATTTATAACTTTGGAAAGTGGTTCTATTAACTATTATACTAGAAAGGTGGAGGATGGATATTTGGAATGAGAGTGTAAGATTTCTACACTTCATTTGCAAATAATTTTGGGGATAGATAATATTTTTTTGAATATAAACCCATGCATTTACATAAACCTCCAATAATTTTCCTTGGTAATCCATCATGGTGTTATTACATGTCAATGAATATTGTCAGTCCACAATTGTAGAGTCTATATTTGTAGGATCCTTGGGTGGGTCCATGTTTTGGTTCTTCATTGGTGGCGGATTGAAAATTTGGATCAAGGGACCACTTTTGATATGGAATTTGTTAACAACAACCCATATTAAAATGACTAGTGGCTAAAGAGGATCCTTTTCACATGTACGACCAAATGTTGTATTTTCAAGTCCGTACAAAAATTATTTTTATAAATTTGTACGAACATGAACAACATGATAGGAGGGTTATTTTCAGATAAGTTTCCCACAATGTTGTCGATGGATCCCATACACCATTTATTCATTCATTTATTTATGTTCAATGGATTATTACTCTCACTACTAAATATTACTACAATGAAATGATATCCATATTACTTCTTGATATGAGGAAGTAGGGATTTTACTAGTTGTTCATAAATTATAGAGTTTCTATGCTCCCGAGGACAAGGGATTTATATGGGTTATATCTCTCTAATATACTTACAAGTTCCAACTTTATTACTCAACGCAACCTCTTCTGACATTCTAAGGAGGCTCATCAATGTAGTTAGGAATATTACCTCACTACCAAGGTATTATAAAACACTATTCCCAACTTCTATTTTGGTGCCACTATACTCACAAGCCAATCAATTGAAATATCTAAAGTTGGTTTCAAGTTTCGTATGGGACCTTGATACAATCAAGGTTACATGGAAGTGAAATTCCATATACAAGTGTTGTTTGATGTTATAATATTTAAATGGGTACTAATAAGGGTTAAAATGGTTCCCGGTCAAGAGAAACACCTTATATTTCAAATTTGTAGTCCTCCCCAACAATAGTTTTACCTTTCAATAAAAAAAATATTTGCGGTATTTAAAGATGGAAAAACACATTTCTAGACTGAAGAGAAATAAAAGAAAATATGGAGCCATGTAGGCTCAAGAAAGTTCTTTGATACGATTTGTAGTGTTATTTGACCCTTACAATTAGAAAACAACTAAGTATACAGAAGTTTACAATGTAGAGAACTAGAAATTATGGTGCAAAGTACCAAAACAAAAAGACAATTCAGAAGAAATATTGTAGAATACCCTTGTATTATGGTATTTCAATATAAAACATTATTCACTTACCTCTTAAGGTGGTGTGACCTTTCACTTCGCTTGAGATAAAAATATAAAAATGCTCAACAAAGCAACCCATAGCCTCCTATCTCTTAAATAGATGCAATGTCCCCAAAAATTGAAAAATAAAATAGAATTATAGGCTAGTAAAAACCACCTAGACGGAACATTATTCACTTACAGATCTCTATCGTACACTTTATGTACCCCTTTTTAGCCATAATCTCTTCTTACATTCTGTCGTTTACATTTCAGTCATTATTTCTCATGTATTTTACTTATTAGGTTGTACTGTTGTTTACTACTTAGTATTATGTTTACAGTTTTGTTGCTTATTTGTCATCACTTGATTTATGCGCTTCGTCCTTTTTGCATTGTCACACTTTTTAATTATGCAGTCGTAACTTAAATTTGTTTGTGGAAACAAAGTGGGTGGAGTGGTGGGACTTGTTCTCCCATGATGGTGAGGTAAAGATTACTTTGTTACACAGGCTTACTTAGTTCTCTGAACTAAGGCACCTATCCTATATGCATGTAGTTCATGCTTGCGACGAAAACTTGTTCAAAGCATATGGAAATATTTGACCTTAAAGATCATATTTTTGGTTGACTTTGGTTCTTTTATTGATTCTGAATTATAACAAGTATAGTTACTATTCTTGTGAATTTAACTATTATTGCCAAATATCTTGTTCAGTACTTATGCTTCCTTAGAGAATTGTAATTTATCATTTACATATCAGTATTAACTTCGTTCTATGTGAGGCTTATTAGAAATATGAATCCTATCTTGGGTTTCTATATATGTAGGTTATCGTCTAAGACTAGATTCAGTTCTTGATTATCTTATGAGGATAAATTGCAAAACATGGCATAGTACATATGCCATGTTTACTAAGCATAAGCTTAGTGCTTAGTTGTATTGTTTCAAGTTAATGTTATAACATAAGGTTCATATGTTAAATGCCTTTAACCCTATGGTGGATTACATTATTTTAATGTATAAGTTTTATAGTTGACTTAAGGCCAATGCACAACATACATGGACTATATGCTTAAGCTTTATCATTGCAATACATTATGCCTTATTATAAGTATACATTGTCACGTTCATGGTGATATGAAATATAGGGTGGCAATAAATAACATATGGTTATACCATATGTCAACAGGGTTTATGCTATGTGCTGGAGGTCATGAATGCAACAATGTTTAAACTATGGAGAGTGGGTTTAGTGTTATGTTAATTGCCACCATCTGGTGCATTTAATGTCCTTGGAAAAGCATGATAGCCTTCCCTTAGGCTTGGCTCACGATGGTTATGCATTGTGTTTGTCATTTGGGGTTTTTCACTTTGGCTCTGTGCAGGGGGAAGACCATGGAGGCAACCTCCAGACCATGAGGTATGCCTCATTGGGTTTATACTCCTGCACATTGTTTGGTTTAATGTTTGTTAATGTGGCCATACTTATCATCCCTAGTTCTGCTTGTGTTGTAGGTGCCAAAAGGAAATGAGGAGCAACGTTGCTTCAAGTCAGTTGGCTCCAAGCATTTGCAATCATGACCATGCTAAGCCTATGAGCAAGTCTCTACCTGCTACCTCTCTGCCCACTTGGGAAGACTACACATATATTTCTTGTTTGATGGGGGTTTTATGCTGTGGGGTTTAAAATTCTCCTTCGGGCATATGATTATAGACTTGGATTTTGAACAATGTTTAAATGGATTCGGTTGTGGGGTGAAATCGCACTCCCTCTAGTTCTCTATATAATTTTTGGGTTTGTAAATTTAAACAAAGGTTTGGACCTTTGAACCATGGGCTGCACCATTGCTTGCAATGGTGCCATATCCCATTAGCATGCCTGTAGGCTTCGTTTTTGGCTTTGGAAGTGACTGTTTGGAGACACTACTTTACCATAATGTGTATGATGTTTATACTCCACGTATTTAGTAAAATACTTATGTCGTTTTTGTTTACTGTGCTTGTAAATGTATGTGATACGTTATGGTTTATTAGTTTGGTTTGGACATAGGCATTCACCTTTGTTTGGGGTCTATGTGTTATGTAAATTTTAATAGATGTAATATGTCAGTAGCATGGGTGGGCGAGAGGCCAAGCCGTGAATGGCTTGAGCCTTCCCATTGTGGATGCAATAGTCTTACTATTAATTCATTTCTTTCTTATCTTGTCTTAGATAGTTTAATGGTTGATTTGTTAACAGGGTAGTTTTGTAAATATACCATATTGTGTAGTTCTATTTTGGCATGGTTGTAACTTATGTGAGTGTTGTGCGTAGCCCTTGTGGTTTATTTTAATTACTATGAATTCGTTGGTTTCATAGAGGGCAAGGTATAAAGACCCTTGATGGGATTCGTTGTTGTATTTAGCCTGTAAATGGACTCTGTGTATTTAAAATGTTGGCCGAGGCTGAGGCCATAGCGAAATCATAGTTTTCCTAACAGTGTGGTAGTGGTTTAAAATAGTGTTTCTCACATATATATTACGTATAGCGTGGCCTTAATGTGTATGCAAACGAACCCCATGGGGTTTGACTCTTATTTGGATTATATAATGTAATGAATGGTATTCTAATCAATAAAACAAACTAGGCTTGCACACCCAAAGGATTTCGATTCTTGTTCTTGTTTGCAATACATGGATTTAGTATGATTTTGATGTTATTTTAATATGTTATGATTACTATATAAGATGTAAAATGGATAGAACTATGGATTCTTTTGTATGATTTATGATGAAATATTTGTAAAGGACCACATGGATGGTCACGATGCTTCCTTCATTTATTTAGTGCTGATACTGATAATTTAAATGTATGGTTTCTATACTAGTATATTTTACTATGGGAGACCTTGAAGGGAATTAGATGAGTTATTTATTTTTTTGAATTAAATGTATAGATAGCTTTAAGAAATGTTTATACTTGATTACCTTATCTGTATATATATTTATTTATAAAGTCATTTTTGTTTGTAACTAATACCCTAAGGTATCTAATTAGTATATTTATTTCTTTAATCTTTCTCCTATGATTAAATCTACTATAATATAAACATGTCTCTACTGACAAATGAAATATGTCAGTAGACTTATAAATAATAGGTGAGCAATAAAAAAGCAAGTCTGGATTTACCTAGTTTACATTAATAATTTCTGAATATTGAATGAATACAAAAACAAACTTAGAGATGCAATCCTAGCTATATACAGCCTATAATAACATTTACAACCAAAGGTAATATTGAAGAAAATACAAACCCTATCAGAGTCTAGTTAGAAAATAAAATACATAGGGTTAGTAAATACATTGAAAACATTCATCTAACATATCCATCATTTAATCTAGAAGACAGCATAGACAGTGTAGGGTTATATTTTAAGAAAGGTAACCCTATGAGATACAAACAGAACCATTATTTCCAGGGTTAAAAATATATACAGAGCATTTAATAAAGCAGCCAACATTTAACCTATAAATGAGCTTGACATACTAAGAACTCATACCTGTAGATTTTCTTCTTAAAGCTCCTTTAATGGCTGAACCTTCACACTTATTAAATAACCAACATTATCAATTTTAAGACAGATCTGACCTCTAATTTTGAATACCAAATCACTTGGGAACTACAACGTTCCTCCCAACCATGACCTGAAACCGTTCATGGTTTTAGTCCAGATCCCCCCGAGATGGAATCCAGCATGCAAGTAGCTTAGAGCTCCTAAGGTAAGGTTTCCTATATGGTGTATCAGATCTGGATCAGTTCTCCTTTTTCCTTTCAGGAAATGTTTCTTCAAGAATTTACTTGAGAGGAAGCAGGCAGAAAATTGACTCCTCTAATGATAAATCAGAACCCCAAGCCTTTCCTTAGCTTGAGTATTTATAGACAGAATTTTCAGTCAAAGGGATAGTTAAATCAGGAAACATTGGTTTCTTGATTTAATCCTTTTCAATTACTTTGGATAATTATTAATATTTTCACTCAGGAACTTTCTACTACTTCCTAGTTGGACTTTTATAGACATTATACTATTTATTAATCTTTCATAATAAATAATAATTGATGGAGCTCTTCTCCTTTATTTCATTTATTTATAATATTAATATATTTAAATCTTTATGCATAACATGTATAAAGTACATAAATAATATAACACTTTATTAACATTTGTCTCTTGGCATCATATACCATGATCCCTAGACTTAATGACACTTCTTCATTAAGGTCAAGTAGGCAGATGGTTTAGGTTTACTAGGCTAGGTAACTCTAAAAATCTTTGCATGTTGGATTTCCCTTGTATAACGTGGTATCTTTTAAGTACTTTGATGAGAATCCAGAAATTTGAAATTTCATTTAATCACTTATAAATAAGTATGATGAGATCAATATTTTTCTTGAGTCATTTTCACTCGAAAGTTATTAAATTACTTTCAGTAAACCCTAGCACTTACCAGAGCCCATAGTCAATGCATATAGCGGGGAGTTACAAACATAGTGAAATTCCAAAGTTTTTGCTCAACACTAAATGTTAGGATGTACTTGTACAATACACCTAGAGATACAATGGCCAAGCATCCGATGCTCAAGAGCTTATGCTAAACATCAACACGGAAGGCTCTAGGGATTATGCCCAAAACATCCAATTATCTTTTCATGTGTTCCAGAGCTTCTTGCTCAACACAAAGGTAAGTACTCATGTGCTCCAGAGCTTCTCTCTCAACACAATTCATCAATCCCTCAAGTGTTCCAGAGCTCCTCGCTCATCGCAAAACATTTTTGTCAATCATGTGCCTCAGGGTCAACACCCAACACAAACAAGCATATACATATGTCATCCATAATTGGCTTATGCCCAATATAAAAAAAGTCACCATGTTCACATGCAGTGGAGTCTTTGACCCAATATAAAATACAACATCAAGATAATCATCATACTCAATAGGCACATGCCTATAAGTGTTAGGTAAAAAATTTGGGATATTACAATAGGGCTTGTAATATCCTGAATTTTGACCTAACACTTATGGGCATAAGCCCCATTGACTATGATGTTACTTTGATGTTTTATTTTTATATATTGGGTCTAGGATCACACTGGATATGAACATGATTATTTGTTTGATATATTGGGCGTAAGCAAGTTACATATGTTTTATGTATGATTTAATGTGTTAGGTGTGGACCCTGAAGCACATGATTGATGAGATGTTTTGTGTTGAGCGAGGAGCTCTAGAGAAAATGAGTATTTTAATGTTTGTATTGAGCAAGAAGCTCTTGAGAAAATAAGTGTTTATGTTGTGTTGGTTGGGAAGCTCTGTGTTAGATTTTAAACATTAAGCTAGCATATCATTAGGATCTTTAACTGAGAGAAAAACAAGTACAGCAATCAAACACAAGAGACAATGAACACAATGTTTTTCCTCGGAGAAACCATAAATGGAGAAAAACCCACAACTTCCTCAGAGATAGAATCAACACCAAAGTGAAACCCAAAAATAGTAAGACAATCTCCCAACAGCAGTAAGCTCTTTCCTCTTGCCCTAGTGTCTTTCTCTTCCTCAGTTATGCGCTACAACTAAGTGTGTATGAGATGTGTGATAAATAGGGAGGTCACCTCTCTATTTATACTAATTATCGACATGAATAAAACCTTATTAGGGCTGACCTCACTAGGAGAGTCTAATAACCCTAGTGCCCCGAAATTGTGGGGACTTTAACCCTTAGAAAATAGGAGGGTTATCCACTATGACTTGACATGACTTGTTTACATTATAGATCCTCCCGATAGGAACATCGGGTCATGACATGGCACAAGAACATCCCAAAATAAACATTGGGTTACAATAGATAAGAAATACAAGTGAATACATTCTGAAGTTACAATTACATCAACACTCCCTCTTAACTAGGAAGGTATTATCTCGACACAATTTTCATCACTGGTCTTCTTCTCTGGATCTTCTTGTCATCTGCATCTTCAAGTCATCATTGTCTTCAAGTCTTCATCGTCTTTAAGCCATATTCATCTATAGATCTGGATCATCACTCGATTTGGATCATCATCACTGGATCTAGATCATCACTTGATTTGGATCATCTCTGGAGCATCCTCTCTAGATCTGGATCATTCCTTGATCTCAATCATCTCTACTGGATCATCAATACTGAATCTTCACAGGTGCTATCTCATGATTCTTCTCGTCACAGAAGTTCTACAGAGCCAGGCCTTCTTCATGCTGGATGTAGGCCTAGCCACCATGTAGGTCTTCCTCAGCGCTTATATTTGACACTTAAGTTAGAATGGCCTTCCCAGCACTTACAACTGATCATGTAGGAAGTAATATTATAATCATATCAGAAAGGAAATGCCCAACACTCACATCTGACCATGTGGTGACATAGCCCACAACCCTATCAGAAAGGCCCAACACTTACATCTGATCAACCAATGATCGAAGAAAGGCCCAGTACTTACACTTGTCCATGTGAGGAACCAATCCTCCATGCCAAAAGGCTCCTGCACTTACATCTAATCAACCAATGATCAAATAAAGGCACTGCACTTACATTTGATCAACCAATGATTGACGAAAGGCACAACACTTATATTTGATCAACCAATGATCAAAGAAAGGCTCAGAACTTATATCTAATTAACCAATGATTGAAGAAAGGCTCTTCGACACATACAAGTAACCAATCCAACAAGTATGTTTGAAAAGGCGTGCACTCACATATGATCCTATAAGAAACAATCCTATAGTCATATTAGAATGGCCCCCAGTCCTAGACTGAGCTACCTGTTAACTGACCAGGTGCCTCCATTCTATAGGACAATGGCAGTTACCCTTACATCTATCCTACTCAACAGAATGGCTAGCACTCATATCTGACATGGAAGGAACCAATCCTTTCATCAAGATAGAATTGCTTAGCCCTTATATCTGACCTACTCGTCAGCATGGCTATGGATCTCAGCACTCATATCTGACATGGAAAGAACCAATCCTATCACCATGACAGAATGGCTCAACTCTTATATCTGACCTACTCGTCAGAATGGCTATGGATCTCAGCATTCATATCTGACATGGAAGGAACCGATCCTCTCACCATGACAGAATGGCTCAGCCCTTACATATGACCATGGAATGAACCAATCCTCTCACCATGTCAGAATGGCTATGGGTCTCATCACTTTCCCTTGGAGGAAACCTTGATCTGGAGAACACCAAGCTTCTCCTTGAAGTACTTGAACTTCACCCTAGCTAATGGCTTCGTCAATACATCAGCTATCTATTCTTCCATCGCAACATACTAGAGCTTCACTGCTCCCTTCTACACCATATCCTTGATATAGTGATACTTGATCTCGATATGATTCGACTTGTCATGGAACACTGGATTCTCTATCAACTTCGTCCAACTATGGTTGTCACAATGTAGACAAGTAGCATCCATCTGGAGATTAAATAAATTAGACAGTAGCTTTCATAGCCATAATGCCTCACAACTAGATGAACAAGTTGTGACATACTCTACTTCAGCTGTACTTAGTGCCGCACATGATTGCTTCCTGCTAAACTAAGAGATCACACTTGATCCCATACTAAAGCATAAACCTAAAGTGCTTTTCCTATTGATGGCACTTCTTTCCCAATCTAAATCAACATAACCCTCCAGGTTAATATTCTGATTCACTTCGTACTTGATCCCATAATCAATTATACCCCTCAGGTACCTCAGAATGTGCTTTGGAGAAATCAAGGGAACATGCATCGGATCTGTCAAGAACTATCTCAAGGTGTTCATAGAAAAGAAAATGTTTGGTATTGTGTTCATCAGATACATCAAGGACCCAATCATCTGATGATACATTGTGGCATCAATTGTCTCTGATGAAACATCACTCAATAGCTTCAAGTTCGATGCCATAGGTGTGTCCATAGCCTTGCAATACACCAACCCAAACTTATTCAGTATCTCTACTGCATACTTCCCTTATCCGAGAGAGATTCCATCTGCATTATCCCACACCTCCATACTTAGAAAATAATGCATCATACCCAAGTCCTTCATTTCGAACTCGACAGCAATATTTCTCTTTGTATCAGCAATCAACCCATCCATACCTGTTACAAATAGATCATCTACATATAGTAGAAGCATCACTGGGTTGTCATCTTCAACGTTGTAGTAAAGGTTGGAATCTGCTTTACTATTGGTAAAGCCCAAACTGGATAGAAAACTATCATTTCTGTCGTACCATGTCCTAGGTGCCTGTTTCAAACCATACATGGCTTTCCTCAATATGCACACATGAGAGTCCTAGTCATGTGTCTCAAAACCGAGTGGCTGTTCTACATACACTTCTTCTTCCACTACACCATTCAAGAAATTAGTCTTGACATCCATTTGGTGTATCTTCCATTTAATTACTGCAGCCAAAGCAAGTACTATTCTGATGGAAGTGTAACTGGCCACAGGAGAAAAGGTTTCTTCATAATCTATTCCTTCCTTTTGTGAGAAGCCACGAGCCACAAATCCTTCCTTATATTTTTCAATGCTACCGTCTACAGCATGCTTGATATTCTAGATCCATTTGGAAGTTACAATTGACTTCCCTTCTAGTCTTGGGAAAACATCCCAAACATCATTCTTTATGACCGATTGATACTCTTCGATCATAGCATCCTTCCATTATTTTCGTTCTGTCTCTTTTTCATAGTTGGAAGGTTCTTTATCGATAACATCACATATTAAAGCTACATATCCGGAACAAAATCTGGTTCTCTTTCTTTCTCTGTGATTCTCTTCTAGAGCCCCATATCTTTCCACACCTTGGATAATTTCTCGTACCCAAGCGGGTTTCCTCTTGTGAGGATTCTTCTGTTGAGGTGGATCTATAGGTCTTTGTGGTTCTTCAAATTATCGATCTTCATCTTGAATTTATTCATTCATGGTTGTATCATGAATTCGGGGTGCTTCTGCTTCTTCAGTATCTTCAGCAGGTCTCTTTCTAGATTTGTTGTAAGATGTGTCTTCATCAAATGTTATATCCCTGCTGATGTCGATCTTCTTGTATCCCAGGAAGTATATTCCGTAAGCCTTTGAGATTTCAGAGTATCGCACAAATATACCCTTCTTTCCTGAAGGATCTAGTTTTGTTCTCTTTTCTTTGGTATGTGTATGTACACTAGACAACCAAATATTTTGAGATGGCTAACTTCTAGTTTCTTATGGGAGAAGACTTCTTCAGGAGTCTTGTTCTGGAGTACTCTGTGTGGAGTATAGTTCTGTACATACACTGTTGTTCTGGCTGCTTCTTCCCATACATGCATAGGAAGATATTGATCATGAAGCATTGCTCTTGCAACTTCCATGATGGTTCTATTCTTCCTTTCTGCAACCCCATTTTGTTGTGGATTGTAAGGGGTGTACAACTCCCTCTTAATCCCTGATTCTTTGCATAAGTCTTTGAATTCGTTTGATGTGAATTCTCTGCCATTATCTGATCAAAAGGTCTTGATCTTCTTTTCTGTGTGATTCTTGATCAAGGCTTTGAATTCCTTGAACTTGCTGAAAACTTCATCATTGTTCTTCATGAAGTAAATCCATGTCTTCCTAGAAAAGTCATCAATGAAAGAAACATAGTATACATACCTGCTTAGTGAGCTTGATGACATTGGTCCACATAAATCGGAGTGGATGATTTCTAAGATTCCTTTTTCCTTACTCTCGCTACATGGAAATGTCTTCTTGGTATTCTTTCCTTTCGCACATCCTTTGCAAACCCCTTCATGTTTTGCTTGAATTTCTGGAAGACCTTCAACATATTTGCCTGCAAGTGGTAGTTCTCTGTAATGCACATGTGCAAGCCTTCTATGCCAAATTTCATTTGGCTCTAGTGTGTCATGGACCATAGCTTGTTCTGGATGGCCCTCCAGCTTGTATAATCCTCCTTCATCTTCTCCAATCACTATTGCTTCATCAATAGTCTTTCCTCTTGGCCACATGATGACTTGGCCATATACAAATGCAACCCTCGTACCTTTTGCATCCAATGCTGATATGGATAGAATATTCTTCTTGAATCCTAGTACAAACAAGACATCTTTCATTTTTATAGATTTTCTGGAGTCTAGCTTGTAGGAGGATTCACCACTACCTTTTATGGGATATTTGTAGTCATCCCCAATCTTCACCTTATGGGGTGAATTATGTTCGAATAGTTTCTCAAAGGATTCCTTGAAACCTGTCATCTGCTTGGAAGCCCCACTGTCAATAAGCCAATATTTGCTTCCATGAGTGACAATTCCTATCAGAGCAGAGATCAGAACATATTCATCTTCACTTTCTTATTTTACTCTCTTCCTGGGAGGATCATCATCCTCAACAGTGTGAGCATGATGTCTTCTTTTGGAGTTCTTCTTCTTCTTAGATCCATTCTTATTCTTGTGAAATTTTTTAGCAAAGTGTCCTATTTCATCGCACGTATAAAATTCGAGTCTGGATGGATCCCTTCTCATAAAGTTATTTTTCTGATGAGAATTCTTACCTTGGTGATGATGATTTTCCCTTCTTCCTTTCTTGGAGTGTACTGTGAGAGCTTGATCTTCACTTCCCATCTTTTCTTCTTGAGAAGCTATCCGAGATTTTTCTTGAGAGAACTCTTCCCACAGTCTATTGAACTTGAACAACTTCTTTCTAGCACAGATTCCTTGGATGAAAGAATCCCATGACCTAGGGAGGCCATTCAATGTTGTCATCACAATTTCTTCATTCTCCACTTCTTCATCTATAGCTTCTAGTTTTTCTTTGATCTAGGAGACCCTTGTGAAGTATGACTGGATGGTCTCCTCATTTTTGATCTTGACATTCTTCAACTGGTTCCTTAGATTCATCTTTCAATTGATGTTCTTCCCTTCAAACAATTTGGTTAGGGCATCAAACATGGCTTTAGGTGTCTTGAGGGAGGACACCTATGGAATGAGGTGATCCTTGATAGAATCGGAAATGATCCTCTTTTCCATAACGAACTTCTTCTTATGAAAGGCCTTGGCCTCATCTCCCTCTAGAACTGGAACCTCCTCCTGGATATAGGAGTCCAACTCATTTTCTTCCAGGACCAGGGAGATCCTATACTTCCAGGCTCGAAAGTTATTATCTCCCTTAAGCTTTTCATCAAGCTTGGTATGAGGAGACATATTAACTGAGAACCTCAAATGGAAATACAAAATATTTAGATCTTACCAGGTCGAGATGTCGGATCTGGATTTGAAGCTGAAATCCTGTAGTACTAGTTCAGGAGTAGATTAGGGTTTTGCTTTTCCATAGTTCTGTCCAACCAAATGCTTTGAATTTGATCCTTAACTTTGATTTTGGGGAGAAGATCAATCCAGGCCTGGGATCACTGAAAAATTCCACTTTTGTGAAAGGCCCTAATTTCTCGTAGCAGTCTTGGTTCCAAAACTGAAAAACCTCAGAATTGGATTCTACTTTGACAAAAAGATGTGCCCTAGAGAGGAGAGTTATTCCACCCTACTTTTGCCGAAATTCTATGGAGAGATATCCACAAAATAGGAATCCCTAGTTCCCACAACTGCACAGTGTCTTCTTCTCAGGTTATCTCTGATACCATATTAGATTTTAAACATTAAGCTAGCATATCATTACGATCTTTAACTAAGAGAACAACAAGCACAACAATCAAACATTATAAACTCAAGGATCATTGGAATGAGGTGATCCTTGTTTACATTAGACATCCTCCCGATAGGAACATTGGGTTACAATAGATAAGAAATACAAGTGAATACATTATGAAGTTACAATTACATCAACACTCTAGAGCACATGAGTGTTTATGTTGTGTTGAGGGAGAAGTTCTAGAGCACACATGAGTGTATATGTTGTGTTGAGCAAGGAGATCTGTAACACATGAATTATGAAAACCTTTGTGTTGAGCAGGAAGCTCTGAAGCACATGAAATATAATTGGAAGTGTTGGGCATAAGCCATGGAGCCTTCCAAGTTGATGTTGAGCATAAGCTCTGGAATGTCGGATCCTTTGCCATTGTATTCCTAGGTGTATCCTACAAGTACATCATAGCATTAGTGTTGAGGGAGGAGCTCTGGAATTGCACCAAGTTTGTAACTCCCTATTTTTAGTGTTGAGTATGGGCTCTAGATAAGCGCTAGGAATTACTAAAAAGAATTAATTATTTCAAGTGAAAATGACTCAAGTAAAATATTGATCTCATCTGACTTATTTATAATTTATTAAATGAAATATCGAATTTCTATATCTCATCCAGTAATGAAGAACTACCATGTTATATGAGGGAATCCAACATCCTTGCATCCAAGGATGTTTAGAGTTTCGTAGCCTAGTAGACCTAACCACCTACTGAATGGCCTTAATGCAGAAAGTGTCATAAGTTTCAGGATCATGTTATATGATACCTAAAGACAAATCTTAAACAATATAATATATATANTTAAATAGTATAATACATACAAAGGTCCAAATAGGAACTAGTTAAAAGTTCCTAAGTTAAATATTAAAATTGCCTAAATTAAGTAAAATGGTTAAATCAAGAAATCAAATGATTTCTTGATTTAACTGCCCCTTTGATTGAAAATTCTACTTATAAAGACCCAAGCCAAAGAGAGGCTTGGGGATCTCTTCCATCTTTTTGGTGAATCATTATTTCTCCATGTTTATTATCAAGAGATTTCTTGGAGAACATTTTCCTAAGAGGAAAAAGGAGAACTCATTTAGAACTGATATCCCAAATAGGGACGTCTTACCTTAGGAGCTCTAAGCTACTGGCATGTTGGATCCAGCTCAATGGGATTAGGTTGAAAACTAGGAATGGTTCTGGGTCATCGTTGGGTGGAACTTGGTAGTTCCCAAGTGATTGAGGTATCTATATAGAGGTCAAACATGTCTATGAATTTGTTAATGCTGGGTAATTAACTCTGCAAGTTTCCAGCCATTGGAATAGCTTCACCATACATGTATGAAGTTTTTGATGTTTTTTCCATTGCATTATCTAGTATATTTCATGTTAGGATATTTAAGGGTTTATGTTATATTTCTAACCCTATGTATACAATTTACTTATTCTTTAGACTATTTTATGTAGTATCTATAAAAACTAGGTTGAAATGTATTTATCTCTAAAAGACATTCAAGGGTTTTGTTTCTTCCAATTTATTTTTGCATTTTATTTCGTAGCTTAAACTTGATTTTTTTCCCTAGACCTAGAAATTTCTCTAAATAGAGTCTATATGTTTATTTTACCTATGGATTCTACTGGTAGATTTCATATTTCCAGCATAACTATATTTAGGAGCAAAAAGACTATTTAAGTATAAGCTATAAACAGAACTCAATTACAATCTCATTTAATTAAAGTCTTAACCTATGAAAAAAAATCATATCTATTATTTAAATTTAAACAGAACCATAATCAAATAGGAAGGAAATACCAAATGAACAATCTATCGAGACCTCTAATGGTCTGAATCTTTATCTAAATTTTAAACATCCTTATAAACATAATATTTCACATCTAATATTTAGCCAATAAAACAATCAAGCTATCGAGACCATTTCATGGTGTGATATTTATACTTTATTTAAATAAGAACCAAAACCATATACTTAATATACCAAATACATCTAAAAAAATTAACATACATCCATCTCATTCCTAATAAAATCGAACAAAAATTCTATGCACAAAACTCTATTATAAATGTAGCATAAATACACAGAGGTCCCAGGATCAATTCCTGTAAACGTTAAATGCCCAAACAGACCCATAGAGTAATAATATTTACAACCATAGCGACCCAGAATCAATTCTTGTTGAGTCCTTTTATTTACAAGTCACCATATCGAATCCTGTAGGATTCGCTATTATTCTACCACACTATGTAGCGTTTTCAACTACTAAACCACACTATTATAAATACACAGGAAATAAATCAATTAAAAATAATCTCTACACAGAGTTCGAAAGACCCAAATAAAATTAAACATTGTAACTATGACCCTCAGACCTATACATAACAAAACATTTAAACATTAACACCAGCACTACAACCCTGTTAACACTATGCAAATAGAAACAACACCAATTGAAGCGTTACATCAAAAACCACAACTATTATATACAGAGAATTCATTAACCACGAATCAAAACATAAAATCTATAAGCCATTTAACCAACACACAGTCACATCTCTAATGGCTGGAACACCATTTTCCATCTACGACATCGCTCCAAAGGCCAAACAATAGAGTTAACGGATCCATATAAATAACTTAAACGAGATTTTTTATTTCACACAGAGTCTAACTAATGCCAACAAATAAGAATAATACCCATGATTTGACAGTATGAAACTGCTATAAATAAACAACCAATAAACAAACAGAGCATAAATGCTATAGATATCATCCATTTAAACTAAGTAATAAATTACACAATCATATAACCCCAGCCTTGTATTGTTGCATGAAATGGTGTTGTTGCCGTATGTAATGTCCCCAAAAATTGAAAAAAAAATTATAGGCTAGTAAAAATTACCTAACTGGAACATTCTTACTCTTGCAGAATTACCTCGTACACTGCATGTGCCACTGTGTTACTCATAAGTTGTTCTTATGCTCGGTCCTATTTACTTTCAGATGTTATTATTAATGTATTTTTACTGATAATTTTGTAGTGCTGGTTAATTCTTAGTTCTTACTTGTTATTTATGAAATCCTGACTTAACTTTGTTTGTGGAAACAAAGTGGGTGGAGTGGTGGGACTCATTCTTCCATGACTATCTGAAAGGTAATGGTGCTTACTTGCTCACAAGCTTACTTAGTTCTCTGAACTGAGGCACCTATTTTATTCCTTATGCAGTTCTTTACTTTGCGACGGGATCTGGTGTAAAGTGTGTTGACATTATTGATCCTAGAGGACCTAATGCTAGTTGTTACGTTGTTTATCGACTCGGTTTTATAACTTGGTAAGTGTTGTTATCTTAAATTTAGCTATTATGGCTAAATTTCATGTACACTAATTATTCTTCATTATGGTTTGTATTCGTTATTCTATTTGTCATTAATACATTTTACATTCTATTTATATTTTTACTATATGTATTAACATCTCTTATGTTCTTTTATTGGCAAGTTATTATATTGGCTTAAGATCAAACCTTTGGTTTTTATGAGGGTTAAAAAGTTAACATGGCATATTCCATATGCCATGTTCACTAAGCATTATGCTTAACACATTTCATATTGGATTTAAGATAAGGTTATAAACATAAAGAGGATATTATTTAACTTATATGATGTATGCCTTATGGCATTACACCTTGGACTAATGCATCATATGGAGTATGTATTATGGTAATCTTACCATAATGCAAACCTTGTAATACATTAATGCTGTGATAAATTTTTGGGTGGTGACGTAACATAAGGTCTGAGCATAGATTGAAGGGTTTAATGAAATCGCATGGGAGAAAAAGGTAACGATGGTGACTATGGAAAAGTGGGTGTTTGGCTTGATAATGCAACCGGTTAGAATTCATTAATTCCATTAATGAACTTGGGTAATCGTGACAGCCCAACCTTAGGTTTTTCTCACGATAGTTTGGGCATTTCACTTGTCATTTGGGGTTTGTGCAAAATGGCTCTGCACAGGGAGGAGGACATGGAGGCGACCTTCAAACTTAGAAGGTGAGCTTTGCTTTAGGTTTCATTCTTTCATTTTAGTTTTGGTTTGAAGCTTGATCATTGCCATGCTTCTAAACTATGGTTTCGTGTTTGATTGCAGGTGCCGAAGAGTGGTGATGAGAAATTTGGCTCTAGCACTATAGGGGTTTTGACTATCAGTGAAATGAAAGGTAAGCCTTGCCAACAAGATTGCACTTGTTTTCTCTTAGACTGTCCGTGTGGGTTTCATTGTTTGAGTTTGGGGGTTCTCTGTGGGTTTTGGAGAGAAAATCTCCTTCGGGATTTATGCATACAGACTTATATTTAATAATTCATTAAGTCCTTTGAGCGATGAGGTAACTCTTAAGCCATTTATGTCTATGCATGCATTTAAGTTGGGTTGTAAATTTACTTGGGATGTTAGCAGTGAAGAGAGGAATGTTTGGGTTTCTAGCACACTTGATCTTCATTTATGCGAATCATGGTTTAGTTGGGGCCTTTTAGCGATGGGATGCACCATTGCTTGAATGGTGCGTTAGCCCATTGGCATGCCTGTGTAAACTTGTTTATGATCTTTAATATGAAGACGATGTATTTTACTTCATAAGAACTATGTAAATGGATGCATACTATTTTTATTATTTGATTTACCATGGTTTTTATCTTATGATGTGCATAGCACGATTTCACTGCATTATTCTATTGTTATGGTAGATTTATGTGGGCATTCTATGGATTGAAGGTTCTATGTGTAACGATGTTACTTAGCTTGTAATGTGAATATATGAACAACGTGGGTATAGGCCATGCCACGAATGGCATGATCCTTTCCCACAGTAATGCGATAGTATAGTGTAGGGTTAATTTGGTAAGACTGTGTCTTAAATTAAAACTTGGCCTAGGTCGTGATTGGATTAGGGCCTTAAGACCTCAACGCTAATGTTTGCATCTGTTATTTATATTTTATTGGATGTATTTTATAAACCAAAACCCACATATGATTTGATGTATAGCGTGGCTTTTGTAAGAATGGCTATAGGATTTTGTTTTTGTTTTGTACATACAATACTTATGGGTTGTTATTAAGGCTTTACCTTGGGTCTGAACATCCATGGGAATCGATGTCATGACCTCTATTGGAAAGCAGGGTTTTAATGTAACAAGTTGTATTTTAGGTTGGAACGAGGGTTGGGTATGGCATGCTCATAGGATTTGAGTCCGGACCCTATTTGTAATTATATGGAACTGTGATACGATTCTAATATCGTTGAGACAAGAAATGATTTCTTGCGTAAAGATATATTTATTTAATTCATTATATGGAGTTACTTGCAGAGTGATTCATTCATTTTACTTGGTTAACTTGTAAGTGTTTCAGAATTAATGCATACTATTTCAGTAGTTTTAAATAGGACTGTCGATTTTATAATAAAGATACAACGATTGATATTGGACCACATGGATGGTCACGATGCCTTCTCGATTTGGTTTATGATGTTGTTTTATTTATGTGGATTATTTTAATATTAATTTGTAATATGGAGACATACCTTGAAAGGTCTTTAATGATTTTATTAGCTTTGTTTTATATATAATATGTTCCTAGTGGATTTAATTTAAATTCTAGTTCTATTACTAAATAGTTATATTTAACATTCTAGTTTATTTACTACTGAACTAGTTTTAATTAAACCTTGAAAAAATCCTCTGCTGACAAATGTAATATGCCAACAGAGTACTAAAACCCAAGGAACATATATATATACTACTGATAAGAAAACCTAGTTACAGTAAACATCAACTAAGTATTTGAAATAATACAAGAACAATTATTAAGGATACAAACCCTAGTCATATACAACATATAATAGAATTTACAACCTAAGATTAGTATTTTAAGAATACAAACCCTAGAATATTATTAACCATAGAATTAAAAAAATAGAGTTAGGAAATGTCTTGAAATATTTTACCTATCATAAACAACAATTAATCTAGGAAAATAGAATAAGCAGTCAAGGGTTTCATACCTGAATTTGAAGCCCTGTTAATGGCTGAACCCACACACTCAAATAACGAGAATTAACAATTGAATGTAGATATAACCTATGTTTCATGACTAGATCACTTGGGAACTACCACATTCCACCTAACCATGACCCAAATTGTTCCTAGTTTTAATCTGGACCCCCCCCCCCGAGCNATGCAAGTAGCTTAGAACTCCTGAGGTAGGGTTTCCTAGGTCGTATTCAATTTGGAATAATGTTCTCCTTTTCCTTGCAGGAATGAGTCCTGCAAGAAATCAATTGAGAGCAAAATAGGTAGAATAATAATTCTCCAAGATTCAAAAATCAGAACCCCCAAGCCTTTGCTTGGCTTGAGTCTTTATAGACAGACTTTTCTGTCAAAGCGACAGTAAAATCAAGAAACCTTTGTTTCTTGATTTAACCCTTTTCAATTACTTTGGGGTAATTATTAGAATTTTAACTTATGAACTTTCTACTAGTTCCTAGTTGGATTTTTATAGACATTATACTATTTATTAATCTTTCATAATAAATAATAATTGATGAATCTCTTCTTATTTCTTTCATTTATTTATATTATTAATATATTTAATTATTTACACATAACATGTATAAAATACATAATAATATAACACTTTATTAACATTTGCCTTTGGGCATCATATACCATGATCCCTAACTTAATGACACTTCTCATTAAGGTCAAGTAGGTAGATGGTTTAGGTCTAATAGGCTAGGCAACTCTAAACATCCTTCCATGTTGGATTTCCCTTGTATAACATGGTAGCTCTTTAGTACTTTGATGAGAATACAAAAATTCAAAATTTCATTTAATCACTTAAAAATAAGTATGATGAGATCAATATTTTTCTTGAGTTGTTTTCACTGGGAAGCTATTAAATTCTTTTTAGTAACCCCTAGTGTTTACCAGAGCCCATACTCAACTCCTATGTAAGGGAGTTACAAACATAGTGTAATTCCATAGATTTCGATCCACACTAAATGCTAGGTTGTACTTTTTGTTATATTTTTATCATTCAAGCTAGCATTATCTTAGCATCTTTAACTGAGAGAATAAAAAGAAAAACAATCAAACATAAGAGAAAATGGACACAAATATTTTCCTTGAGGAAACCATAAGGAGAAAACCCCGCAACGTCCTCAGAGATAGAATCAAAACCAAAAGCAGAACCCTAAAATAGAAAGATGATCTCTTGACATCAGTAATCTCTCTCTCTCTTGTCCCAACTACTTCTTCTCTCTCAGTTATGTGCTACAACTAATTGTGTGTGAATATGTGATAAATAGAGAGGCTTACTCTCTATTTATACTAATTCCTGACTTGAGAATAACTCACTAGGGACGACTTCTCTAGGAGAGTCTAATAACCCCGGTGCCCCACAACTACGGGGAATTTAATCCTTTATCAATAAGGAGGGTTTCCCATAATGACTTTAAATGACTTGTTTACATTATTGAATCTCCTGATAGGAACATCGGGGTATTCCCTGACTCAATTACATTACAGGTACTTACCAAAATAAATATCGGGGTACAATAAATAAAATATACAGTTGAATACATTTCAAAGTTACAATTACATCAACACACCCTCTTAACTAGGAAGGTATTCTCTTGACACAATTTATCAACACAAGTCTTCTTCTCTGTATCATCTGGATCATAATCAAGTTATCTTCATCTTCAATTCATCTTCATTTCGGAATATGGATCATCACTGGATCTGAATCATCAGTGGATCTAGATCATCACTAGATCTATATCATCACTGGATCTCGAACATCTTTAGATCTAGATCATCACTGGATCTGGAACATCTCTATTGGATCATCATCATAGGTGCTATCTCTCGATTGTTCTCATCATAGGAAGTTCTGCAGAGCCAACCCTTTTTCATGCTAGTTGTAGGCCTAGCCTCCATGTAGGTCTTCTTCAGCGCTTATATCTGACCCTAAGTCAGAATGGCCCACCCACTGACTTACATCTAACCATGCGAGGAACGAATCAACCATACATGTCAAAAAGGCATGCCCAATGCTCTCATCTGAACATGAGGGGAACCAAACCAGTCATCTATGTCAGAAAGGAAAAGCACTCACATCTATCCATGAGAGGAACAAATCCAATCAACTATGTCAGAAAGGCTCTGCACTTACATTCGACCATGAGAGGAACTAATCCAATCATACATGTCGAAAATGTTCTGCACTTACATTCAACCATGAGAGGAACCAATCCAATCATACATGTTGAAAGGGCTCTACACTTACATATGACCATGTGAGGAACCAATCCAGCATGTCAGAAGGGGTCTGCAATTACATTTGATCATGTGGGAACACATCCCATAGTCACATCAAAATGGCTCTACACTTATATCTGATCATGTGGGAACACATCACACAGTCACATTAGAATGGCCCTCAGCTCTAAGCTAAGTATTCTTGGTAACTGACCAGGTTCCTCCACTCTCCCAAAGAATGGCCTTTAGCACTTATATATGATCATGTGGGAACACATCCCTCAATCACATCATAATGGCCCTCAACTCTAGGTTGAGTATTCTTGGTAACTGACCAGGTGCATCCATTCTCCCAGAGAATGGCCTTGCACTGATCATGTGGTAACACAACCCACAATCATATCAGAGCATCTCTACACTTACATCTAACCATGGAAGGAACCAATCCTCTCACAATGTTAGAATGGCTCACAGACTCATCACTTCCCTTTGGATGGAACCTTGATTTAGAGAATGCCAAGCTTCTCTCTGAAGTACTTAGAATTCACTCTAGATAATGGCTTGTTCAACACATTAGGTATCTGTTTGTCCATCGCAACATACTGGAGCTTCACTGCTCCTCTCTGCACCATATCCCTGATATAGTGATATTTGATCTCGATATGATTTGGCTTATCATGGAACACCAGGTTCTCTGAAAACTCTGGTTGTTGCAATATATACAAGTAGCATCCAACTGTAGATCAAACAAATCATACAGTAGCTTCCTCAACCATACTACCTCACAACTAGATGAACAAGCTGTGACATACTCTGCTTCAGTTGTACTCAGTGCCACACAGGACTGCTTCCTACTAAACCAGGAGATCACACCTGATCCCATATTGAAACAACACCCTGAAGTGCTCTTTCTATCAATGGCACTACCTACCCAATCTGAATCAACATAACCCTCTAGGTTAATCTTCTCATTCACCTCATACTTGAGCCTATAATCAATTGTACCCTTTAGGTACCTCGGAATATGCTTTGTAGCAATCAGGTGAGCATGTCTAGGATGTGTCAAGGACTAGATCAATGTGTTCACAGAAAAGAAAATATTTGGTCTCATATTCGTCAGGTACATCAAGGACCCAATCATATGACGATACATCGTAGAATCAACTGAATTTGATGAAGCATTCCTTAGAAGCTTCGGGTTCGATGCCATAGGTGTGGACATGGACTTGCAGTTCATCATCTTGAATCTCTTCAGGATCTCTACTGCATATTTCCCTTGTTCAAGGAAGATTCCATCTGCATTCTGCCACACCTCCATGCCTAGAAAATAGTGCATCATACCCAAGTCCTTCATTTCGAATTCGACAGCAAGCTTCCTCTTTGTATTAGCAGTCAACCCATCTCCACCTGTTACAAATAGGTCATCTACATACAGTAGGAGTATCACTAGGTTAGCTTCTTCAACCTTGTAGTAAAGGTTGGAATTTTCTTTACTTGTGCTAAAGCCCAAACTGGATAGAAAGCCATCAATTCTATCGTACCATGTCCTGGGTGCCTGTTTCAATCTGTATAGCGATTTCTTCAACTTACACACATGAGACTCCCTGTCATGTGTTTCAAAATCGAGTGGCTGCTCCACATACACTTCCTCTTCTACTACACCATTCAAGAAGGAAGTCTTGACATCCATGTTGAGCCCCATTTTGTTACCATTTATGACCTAAAAACCTTATGTATTAATGAATATTTTGTTCTATTTTGGCATCTTTTTCATCATATAGATTACCATTCAGCTTCAGGTATGATATTATTTTGGATTTATTTAAGATTGATTCACTCTTGATTATTTTACTATTTTAATGAGTAAACTCGATATTAATTCATATAACTGCTAACAAATGCATTCATTAATTGCATAGCATTCTTTTTGGGCAAACTTAACACATAGACACACATTTGGCTAGATATGCACATAGGATATCCATTTCGTCATTTAGCTTGCCAAAAAAACCGCGTGTTGAAACTAATTGATTATTCAACCTTTAAGTAAGGAGTGACCTGCAAACTTCTTGTTGTCCACCTGTCAAAGTGTTATAACACGGCTCATTCTAGGAGGTTTCCACCATACCTCTTTGATTGACATCATGCCACTAGTTCACGCGAAAGAAGGGAAGCCTGTACACCACCTCATTCCCGATGGAAACCAACTCACGATAAGGGAGGAAAAACTACTATGTGTTGGAATTAGAGCAATGGATTGTAATAATGGTTGACTCATCTCAAAGAGAAATTGACCATTAAAGGGTCAACTTGCTCACTTTCTCAAAAATATATATATAAGAATGCTTGTATGCGAGAAGGGAGAGTAAAAGCAGTAGTTTTTATTTCAACAAGGTTTTATATATTTCAAACTCTATTTTATATTTTTAAAGGAAGTTCTGTTATAATGTCTACAATCATGTTTCATTAGAGTTTAGCAAGTTGTGACTCTGTTTGCTGGGAGGGCCCCTCGCCAATCAGAGTTTTATATTTTCGTATAGTCTCTTTCATTTCCCTTTTTTGTAATTAGTATATCTTTGTTGATAGATTTTTATGTAATTTCATTTTTTCAATCATTTATATTATTTCCTGTAGCTTAGATTTCATATCAGTATTATGATGCTTATAGCTTAGATTTCATTTCAACATTATGATGTTTACATAGTCTTTCATTTTAAGTTAGCAACCGGTTACATATAGACTATATTGTAATTTATTTTTGCATATAGACTAGATTGTAATTTCTTTTGATGCATTTCCAATTTATTATTTGATTCAATGTTAATAGAATAAATTTCTCCAATACTGTAGAGTTTAATCATAGTTAGTTTCAATTCTGCTAGTTCTCATTATGTTCTGAATTTATTTAATTTCCAATTTCCTTTCAAATTGCAACTAGGTAATGATGTTTTCAAGTTATGAATTGTATTTGAATTATCTTGTAGAGTAAATGTAGTTGTTAAATAGGTTTAAATTCCTGTATTTACATTCTAGTTATTACATGCATGTGTCAGCTGGCCCGAGCTCATCTAGATTTATCATCTTTTTCAAAGTTTTAAGTGTTTTTGCATACATACTGTCATACAGACATACTGTTTGGTTTGTTATGCAGATTGCCATATCAACCCGTTGTTCAATCTTTCATCAAGTCCTTAGCATATTTTACATAGTTTAAGTATGTTTTCTCTAGTTCTTTGAGTATGTTTTGATTAGAATATTTAGACAATGATTATATTTCCTTTTAAAAGTCTGTGATCAAATTATTTAGAATACTTATTAAGTCTTTATTTCTTTTTACAATATGATTATGTTTGGTAATATTATCTTCAATTGATTTCATTTCTTCATATGTGATTCAGGGTTAGTTATATTAATAATTTGGTAGATATGTTGATAGGTTATAAATAGAAGTTGTTTTTTTTTAATTAGATGGTTACTAAATAAGAATTAATATCATCTTCATTAGGTTTTTTGTTTGTTTATAATTTAGGTTCTCTCCTTTTCATTTCTGTTTTATCTTTGTTAAGTGTCCATGACATAAAGAACCATTACCTGTAACTAGACATTCCTTAGTTTACATATTTTCGTAGAGGTAAAGTTAGACTTAATTCCCTTTAGCTTCTATACCTCATTTGAAAGCTACTTTGACTCTCTTCTTACTTGTGTCCCATTCACTGTGAATGCTTATCCGCAAAACAATCTAGGAGAGTGGAATTAGTCTGAGTTTCCATCCTTAGTTACATATCTTAGTTGATGTAATTTTGTAAATCCTCCTTTGTATAGTTAGCTTTCAAAGTTGTTTATAGTAGCAGAATGAATCTTAAGGGATAGTTTATTATTATAAGGTTATCTTGTTTTTATTTTCATTCCTCCAATAAGTATCTATAAAGTAGAGTAGTATAACTAGATACTACACTAGTCTAGTCCTCTGTCCTAGCTTAATCTTTTTAACTATTGAATTTCTGACTTTGTTTCTTATTTTGAAAGACCTTTTGGTCTGTGTTTGTTAAAATATTGCCACGACATCCATTTTTCTTGGCATATATTTTGTAGAAAATTCAAGATTACAAACCCTGGTCGATATTTAAATATTAGGTAAACTATTCAAGACAATATTTTTCCCAACATTTTGGCGTCGTTGCCAGGGAGTTGTTCTGTAAGGTAGAAAAAACAGAATTTTCTTATGAAGTTTAGTAATAGGCTGGTGGCAGGGGAGTAGTAAAATGAGAGGTAAGAACCTATGCATCTTTTATAATAGGCACCCTCAAACCCAGCAGTAGCAGTAGTCTAGGTTTTCCTTTAGTTTAGTTTTTCATGAACAAAGTCTAGGTAGATAAGGATAGATAGGTTTCCTTTACGTTACACAAAAAGGGGGAGGGGAAATAGTAAGATGCAAAGATGACTTCACTATGTAATTTCCATAGTGTGATAGCTTGACGCATCCACTTTAGTGGGTCACCCCAAATCCTGGTTGTTCTTTTTTTGCACAAGTATATTTACTTTACGCAAATATTGATTTATTCCTCTTAAGTGTGTTTAGAGTATATAGTAAAAATTCGTTCAAATTTTAAATTTACTAATATGGGGACATAACTCCCCTCACCATTCACTTAGTGGAAAGATACCAAAAGACACCTATAGGATACTCTCTTAAGATGTATTATCAGGGAAGTCATGGACAATACTTCGACAACAAAATTTGAGGATCTCATTCTTGAAAAAGTTTTTAGGGATCGGTTATTAAAAAACTATAAGCATCCTAATACAACTTCTTCTCTAGCAGGAGACCTGAAATTTGTTGATTTTGTTGACCCTATCCAAATAAAAGCACTCCTTGACAACTCTGTAATTTATCAAATTGAAACATCGGAAGTAGAGTCTATTTTTCCTATAGGGTCCAATAAGAGCATGGCTAATAGGAGGAATATCTCCCCTAAAAAATAATACTAGGACACCTTAGTCTCACCTCAGAAAAAGCCTCATTTTATCTCACCCAACTCACACAAAGAAAAAGAAAGAAGAGTCAACAGCAAGGACCATCTTCTATTCAAAATGTAAAGCTAAACATCTCCCACAAGAATGTCCATTCAAAATTTCTACATGTCATATTTGTATAGGACATCATCTTTTTCCTCAAGGGACCAAGGTGAACCTTTCTAGAATAGAAAATGATCTTCCCTCCCTGAACACTCTTCCTCCTTTACCTGATCCTTAAAAGTTACATTGGGTTTTCATCATTTGTGTATATATGTAAATATGTTTTTCGAATAAACAAGAGTCCTGTCTAATTATAGGAGACTCTTCTTCTATGTTTTTAAAATAAAATAAATCATCTAATAAATGGTTTTGAAATTTAGTTATAAGTGGGTCTTTTCCCTAAGATATTATCTAAAAAAGAAAAGTGCTCTAAAAATACTAGTTGTGATTCTAAAATTTGATTCTGAAATCATTTATTTTAATGATTTTGTTATCTCTTATATATGATGGTTTGATTCAAATATGTACATTCTTGATTACCTTAAGCAAGTTCTCAAAAGAATTATTTCAATTATCATGTTCTTTAAAGATTTTTAATACCTAGAGATTACTTGTACATCTACACTTGTTATCAAAATTTGACCCTTAAAATATTTTTGAGAACACTCTAGGATAAGTGGAATTTATGCTTATGGGGAACGTTATCTTTTATAAAGAAAACAGACTAAAATGCCCAAGAACACCTTTCAGTTATTCTATTTTGACATGATCTATGATTAAGGCCATTTTATCAAAAAATTTACTCATGTGTTTAGTAGGGCTTAGCACACTCTAGTACCAATCAAATTCCTATCTTTATACAAGGAAAACTCCCCAGGGTACTAAAGAGGCCTACTAATAGCGGTTCAACGCTAAGTAACAATATAGCAATAAGGAAATTTGATAAATGGAAGTAAACCCATCGAGGTACAGAACAAGATCCTTAGTAGTGGGGCTATGCTTGCATGGTACCAAGATAAACCCATTAGGGTACCAAATAGGCTCGCTGGTAGTGAGGCAATATCAGGTAAAATAGATCTGGTTAATGCACCTATAGGCACATGCGTTTACAATAAAATATGTTTAGGCCTATTGTTTTTTATGTCATTAAAGAATCACTGTAATATGGACTTGGATCTAATAATCTGAATTCAATCAATAACTAGGATCTATTTATCCTAGTAATGGGACCCATAGTAGTAGATTCTTACAAATTCAACGGTAAGCTCAATTTTTTTTTAAGGGGAGAATATATCTTTACAACAAGGCCAAGATGATTAGTTTTCCCTATGATCCTTCCCTTATTTCTTCACTACATGGTAAATAATGAATTTGCATATTTGAGCGCTATTTTTATCTATATATATCTGAATCCTTCCATTCACGTGTTAATTTTCCTTTCTTTTACCTACCTATAATAGCATGACTGTACTTTCTTATCTTATTTTAGAAACTACAAAATTTCCTTGTATGGCTTGCAGACACTCCATATATTTGGTTTGGCTGGGGGGGGTATCAAATTATCTGTCCTTTTATAAAAATGATGATTTATTTCTCTAAAAATCATGGAAGCACAATTAAAAGGATCAAAGTAATTGTTTTATGTGATCTCCTTGTAGGTTTGAAGAGTAGAAAAATCTATGATTAACAGTAGTCTGATCTGATCAAGCAAAACTTATTTTCTTACAGGAAATTTATATGAAGGATCATACGAAGGATCATATCAAGGGTTGAATAACAGCCTTAATGAAAAGCCAAATGATGCTCTGAATATGTACAATGATATTTTTCCTGTGATTAAAGTTAGCTTAATTTTTTACTTGGCTAAGTCATATCATCAATAATAAAAATCATATCTAGAAGGGTACCTTTTACTAAATTTCAACCCATGACTTGGTACGTCTCGATCTAATATGATTTCATTTTATCATCATATATGCTTGAAAAGGTCTTAGGGCACTTTCTAATCATTATTATGTTGTCATCACCTCATCTAAATTTTCAGTCGCATGTATAAATTGTTAAATCTCTTTCATTTGTACGCATAAGCTATTAGATAATCGATCTTCTCATTAAAATTAGAATTATGGTAAAGAGTATGGTCATATGGTTGCATTAATTTTAATGTTCAACATGTCCAAAGTTTACTTTGGACACGGTTGAACTAACTAAAACCTTATGAACTCACTAGAAGATGCATTTTGATGGAACACATTTTAAGAGTTGTCATAATGGCACAGTCATCCAAAATACATCGAGCTAGATGCATGATCATTTCATCGACTGAATGTGTCATGCTTTAAATATGATGCGAATCCATAAAATTGTTTTTGTATGACCATTATTACTGTAGAATCCTATCACCATGTTCTCCCCACATTTCTTGTAGAGATCTGTTTTCATCACCTTGGCTTCACCATGCCAAACCGATTTGAACCAAAGAGTTACCATAATCTATTCCAGATATCCAAATTTAGAGACTGTGGTGAAATCTTTTTTCATGCAGGATGGAACCGTTTTCTCCATTAGCTGGAGGGTTTTGATGAAGAAATATCATTACTATTTGCAATGGGATTTGATGGGAGAGAAGTAAGGGTCATCCATTTAGTTTTTTAGGTCACTGAGGAGTCAATAGCTTGGGCCACCAAGCTTCCTCGAGAGGGGGAACATAGGGTACAAACATTGGTTCATCCCTAGAGCATTGCATAATTTCGCATTGAAACATGAATGTTGTCATGTATCAAGAAAAAAGGGATACCATCACAATTGGATCAAACTAGAATATCTCAATCCATTTACAGTCATAATCCACCTAGTCACATGCAAAGGAAAGTCTAGCATTTTTAAATATTGTCATTTGCATCTATTGGCTCACTTTGTGGATCAGAAATACCTGAATTTCCCATTTTTCTTTCTGCAGAGTCTCAAAAATATGTCAAATTTGGTTGGGAAGAACACCCTCCATCTCAAAAACAACCTATACCACCATAGAATAATAAAACTTCTCATCCTCGATCAGCTTACGGAACGAAACCAGACATGGGATACTTTCATTTTCAAGGTCCTTAACCCTCACATTAGAGGAAATTTGGGGTCTAAAATGGGCCTTATAATAAAATGCACCAAACATAAGTTCTTGTGTGTTGGAATTCAAGAACCAATAGAATTCCAATAAAATGAGTCAACCATAATGGTTGAATTCACATATTTGTCATAAAAAGAAATACTTTTTTGTTCGTATTTTCGACATATCTCCCTATGTTTTTAATTAAATTTCAATCAGGAGAGCTTGTTGGATGTAGAATTTGATTTTGTATCCAACGAGTACCCACACTGCATAATTTTTACGGACCCTGCTGCCCCAAAAACAAGAAAAACCTGAAAAAATGTGATGATGATGTCATCATCACATTTTTTCAAGTATTTCTTGTTTTTGGGGTAGTGAGGTCCGTCAAAAGTATGGAGTGTCGGTACTCATTGGATGTGAAATTAAATTCTGTATCCAATGAGATCTCCCGATTGAAATTTGAGTAAAAAAATAGGGAGATATGTCAAAAATATGATCACAAAAAGTAGTTTTTTTATTTTTTCCTCCGAAACTAATAAAGATTACTTTATTGTTTTCCTTAGGAGGCCCATTTTGTCAGGGTTATTAATCCTCCCTTGTCCAAATTTGGTCATATGTCTAAATCGGGAGTCATGTCTAAATCGGGAGTCCATCCAGTCTATTTATAGTCATTAGCACCATTGGGTAAACTTGACCTAATTGGGGCACATGTTTCAGTAACTAAAGTGTGGGGAACGCTAATTGAGGCTCACTTCCACTTATTGCACTTGATTGCATAAGTTTAGGAGCCTCCTAGATCAATCCCTACAATTTAGGAAGCCACTGGGAGTGCCGAAACGAACCAAGGTCATTTCACTTCAGTTAATGACTAGTCAAGCTAAGTTAGGAGTTAGTTACTTTCAGTTCAAGTCCTCCAAATTCAATTAGCACTAGGTTTCCTTGATTGCACACATGTGGGGCGCATTTCTCACCTACCACAGTTAGTTAACAATTGGTCAACACTAAATGTAACACTTGAGTTGTGTTTTAGAGCTCCGATGAACTCCGGTTATGGTTTAGACAAGGACAGTTAACTACTGGGTCCTCCGATAGTGATTTAGACAAGTCTTGGTTACCTACAGTCAAGTAGAGTCTAATCAATTCAAACTTACTCATGTGGATTTGAATTGCTTGTGGCTATTAAAGCCAGTTTACTTCATTGTAATTATCATCTGAATTACTTTTTTGATTAATGAAAGCATTCACAGCTGCAGGCCTTTTGCACTGTTTCATTCTTCAATTGCTGAGTAAATTGTGAGATCTTATTTGTGAGTTCTGTATTTGTCTGCAGATCTATATGCTCAAATTTACATGGTATCAGAGCCTTGGTGGAAAATACTCCTCTCCTCCTTAGAAATTGCTCCTTCTAGTACTGCACCAAAAGCAACGAATTTACCACTTAATACCCCAAGCAAAGGAATTGTTGATCAAGCTTGCTTGATTAACTAAGCTGGGTCTGAAGGAAATTCCAAAAGTGCAGACTGTTGACCTTACTTTGTATGTTTGATTGTGTGACAGGTTATCAGCTTTTCTTACAACATTCTCTACAAGTAGCCTCTTCTTCTCACTACATTCGCTGCAGCAGCTTAGTATTTCTTATTTCATTCAAAATGGCTCATCCAATGGAGCCTCTCACTCCCTTCAACTATCATGAGTGGAAGGATGACATGAAAGTATTGCTCCGCACCAAGAATCTCTTTAGACTCATAGAAGAAACAGAGGAAGAGCCAGAATCAGATAAAGACAAAGCTAAGTACATGAACAGGCTTGATGAAGCCATTGGACTCATGCACCACTCAGTCTCTAAATATCTTCGATTTCACATCCTAGACTTGGACACTCCCAAGGAGGTTTGGGACAAGCTTGCTTCCTTATTTGATAAGCATGAAAAGATGAGGATCCATCAGCTAGAAAATGATCTAATTACTCTCAATCCATCAAATTTTGAATCTCTAAATGAATTCTTCTCAAAGTTAAAGAACCTGATATATCAGTTGAAGCAATGCAAAGTGAAGAAGGATGAAGATCAGCTCATCCTTTCTATTCTCACAAAGCTCAATTCAGACTACTCGATCTTTGTATCCACCTTCCAAACAATAAGGCTCACTACTCCAAATTGGAAGATGCCCTCTCTTAATGATTTCATCCAATATCTTATTCCTGAGAATGATAAATTGATCCAAATAGGGATCATTCGATCTCCCAAAGATCTAGCTCTTGTTGCAAGAGCTGATAAGGTAGCGAATGACAAAGGGAAGCAAACAGATGAGTTTGAGCAGTCAAAAGAACCTTCAGGTTTGAAGAGAAGCAAGAAGAATGGCAAAGGCAAGGTCCTCTGCTCTTACTGTGGAAGGGGCTTCCATTCAGAAAGCTCCTGTATGAGAAGACAACTTGATGAAATGGCTCTTATTTTGAAAAAGCACAACATTTATGTACCTGCTAGCATAAGGAAGGAAGACTCTGAAGAAGAAGAAGAAGAATACCAAAGGAAAGGACATGCACTAAAGGCTTGCTGCACATCAACACCTTCCTTCCTCATTGATTCTAGAGCTTCCAACCATATGGCTGCATCCAGAGAATCATTCTCTTCTTTTCAGTCCTTTGATGTTCCTAGTATTCAAATGGGAAATAACAGTAAAGTCCAAACCAAAGGGAAGGGCTCTATCCAACTTGAACATGGAAGGTTCAAAGATGTGCTGTTTGTTCCCTCCCTGGATTCAAACCTGTTATATGTCTATCAGATGACCCATACTGGATCTCCAAAGCGAGTGATCTTTGGTCCTGACTCAGTGGAGATCATAGATATCTCTACTGGGAGCATCATAGCAAAGGGTATTGTGAATCATGCTTCAAAATCATATGAGTTCTCACATTTCATGCCTCCTATAGAACCATCGCACTCTCACTAGCCACCAGCAAAGGAAGGTAAAATCATTGCATCTACTTCGTTTATAGCTTCTACTAGTATTGTAGATCCATCTATATCAGTTTATGACATTAATATTTAGGGTGACTCAGATCTAGATTCATTCCCTACTTCGAAACTGGAAGCTAGGAAGATGACTGCAAACTCACCTGACACTCAGAAAGGAAAGACTCTTGCTTGACTGCACACATGTGGAGCACATTTCTCACCTACCACTGTCAGTTAACCATTGGTAAACACTGAATGTAACACTTGAGTTGTGTTTTAAAGCTCCGATGAACTCTGGTTATGGTTTAGACAAGGACAGTTAACTACTGGGTCCTCCGATAGTGATTTAGACAAGTCTTGGTTACCTACAATCAAGTAGAGTCTAATCAATTCGAACTTCCTCATGTGGATTCGAATTGCCTGTGGCTATTAAAGACATTTTACTTCATTGTAATTATCATATGAATTACTTTTTTGATTAATGAAAGCATTCACAGCTGCAAGCCTTTTGCACTGTTTCATTCTTCAATTACTGAGTAAATTGTGAGATCTTCTTTGTGAGGTGTGTATTTGTCTGCATATCTATATGCTCAAATTTACACATTTTAGACCTCAAAATTCCTCTAATGTTTGAATATTCGCAAGCACCCCCGATATTCTCATCGCCAAGAGTCTAGTCCTTCTCCATCAATAGGGAAAAAAAACCCTAACACAGTTCATCTAGATGATGATGTATCAGAGGAAATCCCATCTACATGATCTTCCCCTATTGTTCCTGTTGAATTCATACCTATTTCACGACGTCATACTAAGAAACGAAAGGTGGAATTTGCACAGACCAGTCGTCAACCCCATGTCTAGCCCTTGGTATAGTTGAGTGTCCATCTTGACATACAGAGAGACCATCCAAATCATCCGGCTGAAGCACATATGCCTGACCCAGATTCATCTTTATATGCATTGGCTAACCATTCATCCGATTTATTGAATGATATTTCTCATGAAGGTATTTCTACACCCATTCAATATTTAAACCCTGATAGTCAAGTTCTAGATGCTGATGTTGAAGTGCCGACCAAAGAAGAGAACCCTCTACAGGATTGCAACCAGTCCCTAGAACCATGTCAACCACCACAGCGAATAGTAGAACAACTAGCTTATGAGTTGACGCATTCAATGAATCATAATGAAGCGTATGTCAAGTTAATCTTAGAGATTCGAGAAGAAAACAAAATGTTATGGCTACAGATTAATACTATGGAGGATATTCATAAGGCCGTCAGTACATAACAAAGGGATCAGCAAGCTAGGCATGCTCTCTTGAAGGCACAAGTTAGGTAGCTGAAGTATAAGCCACATGCTTCATCAACAAGGTCGAAGGCAGCTGCTAGCATAACTCTGCCTTCTTCCCAATGATATCTCTTACTTTTTACCAGTGGGACTTGACATCCTTTTGGTATGGGGGTATGTTGAGCCCCATTTTGTTACTGTTTATGAGCTAGAAACCTTATGTATTAACGCATATTTTGTTATCTTTTGACTTCTTTTCATCATACAGATTACCATTCAGCTTCAGGTATGATCTTATTTTGGATTTATTTAAGATTGATTCATTCTTGATTATTTTACTGTTTCAATGATTAAATTCGATATTAATTGATGTAACTACTACAAAATGCATTCATTAATTGTAGAGCATGCTTTTTGGGAAAACTTAACACACATACACACATTTGGCTAGATATGCACATAGGATATCCATCTTGTCATTCGGCTTGCCAAAACAACTATGCATTGGAACTAATTGATTCTCCAGCATTTAAGCATGGAGTGACCTGCAAACTGATTTTTGTCCACCTGCCAAAGTGTTAGCATGAGCCTCATTCTGGAAGGTTTCTAGCATACCTCTTTGATTGACATCATGCCACTAGCTCACACGAAAGAAGGGAAGCCTGTACGCCACCTCATGCCCAATAGAAACCAACTCACGATAAGGGAGGAAAAATGACTGTGTGTTGGCACTAGAGCAATGGATTGTAATAATGGTTGAATCATCTCAAAGAGCAGTCGACCACTAAAGGGTCAACTTGCTCACTTTCTCAAAACTATATATATAAGAACGCTTGCATGTGAGAAGGGAGAGCAGAAGTAGTAGTTTTTATTTCAACAAGTTTTTATATAATTTAGACTCTATTTTATATTTTTAATAGAAGTTTTCTTATACTATCTATGATCATGTTTCATTAGCGTTTAGCACGTTGTGACTCTGTTTTCTGGGAGCCCCCCCGCCAATCAAAGTTTTATATTTTTGTATAGTCTCTTTCATTTCCCTTTTTTGTAATTAGTATAGCTTTGTTCACAGATTGTTTATGTAATTTCATTTTTGGAATCATTTATATTATTTCTTATAGCTTAGATTTCATTTCATTATTATGATGCTTATAGCTTAGATTTCATTTCAAACCACTTATACTATGAAACGAGAACTCGACACAGTTCTTGTTTTTCTCTCTCCTAATTTTAGTAGCTATTATTACCTCCATTTCAAAAAGGGTTGATACTAGTATCACACATTTTCATCTTAAGGAATTTTTTTCGGCCTTTGAATCATCCTTGTCATAAAATATTTTAAATTTCTATTTTCAAGTATGTTTTTTAGAAATTTAACAAGTAACATACATTTAGAGTCAATTTATGTTGAAAAACATATACATTCTCCAATTTTTTCTTTAGAATAATACATTTTTATGGACAAAATAAGACATTTTTATTGACAATTTTGTAAAAAATTCTAGAAAATATAGACATTTAAAACCATTTTCAATGGATTTTTAGAGATAT
>LPNX010867932.1:270194-298377 GCA_001517045.1 Pseudotsuga menziesii
TAAATGTCCCCTTCCATTGGGTCTTTTATGTTTGTAATATGCCCAACATCCCTCCTAATGGGGTTTGAGTCTCTTTTGACATCTTTTCCACAAGTGTTTCACTAAAATTAAAAAAAAAATACATTAAAAAATTACATCAATATTACATTTTTAAAAAATTAAAAAATTTAAACCTCCCCTAACCCCCTAAACCTCCCCACATTACATTTTAAAAAATAACAAAAATTTAAACCCCTCATAACCCTAAAATCAACATTACTTCGAAAATAAAAATAAAAATTTAAACCCCTTAGTCCCCTAAACCCTCCTACATTACATTTAAAAATAAAAATAAAAATAAATTAAAACCTCCTAAACCCCCACAACGTTATATTAAAACATACTACATTAAAAAGAAATTCAAATACCCCCTCTTAACCCCCTAAACCATCCACTCCCCACAACATTACATTCAAAAACCATGTAAAACAAAATAATACCCTTAACTCCTAAACTCGACCCCACCCACACAATATTACATTAAAAAAATATAAATAAATTTTTTTATAAACCTTCCCCAAACCCACAACATTAAATTTAAAACAAAATTAAAAAATAAATTTTTAACTCTCTACATGCCCCTAAACATTATATTAGAAAACAATTCCCTCCCCCCTTGTAATAGTGGTACAAGCCTGCCTCTTTAAAAACCACATTTAGGAGGGTGTTTGGAATTCACCGACCAACCGGCATGGCTTCCCCACTCAGTGCAAGCCACTAATTTATATGATGTAGGTACTTACCTTACTCCTACTCCGTGAAGCCTATAGGTAAGTGCAAGTATTATACTACTCTTGTTCTTCCTTTCTATTACTCTCATTGGTTATTCTATAGTATAGCTATATTTCTAAAGAGTATACGAGAGAAGCAAAGTTGGAGCCACCCATTTATTTCCAAACCCCGCATGTATTTCTACATAAGAGGAATAAGTCAACGATACTAGAGATATAGTACAGTTGTAATAATGTGCATAAGTTCTTAAATGAGTGCTTCATAAGTTTGGACTTGTAACTACTAATCCAGGTATCTATGCTTCTGTTAATGACTTCCCCACTTCCCTCCCCTCTTCTACAGTTGAGTTTGTATGGCAAAGGGAGGAGGAGGGGTGACGCTTCGCTCCTTTGGACGCTAAAGGGCCGCCCTCATGAGCGGCGTGATTCTTAATGACTTTCCCACTTCCCTCCCCTCTTTTGCAGTTGATTTTGTATGGCAAAGGGAGGAGGAGGGGAAGCGCTCTGCTCCTTTGGGCGCCAAAGGGCCGCCCTCACGAGTGGTGTGATTCTGAGAATCGCGTTGCTCATGAGGGCAGCCCTTTGGCGCCCAAAGGAGTGGAGCGCCGCCCCTCCTCCTCCCTTGTCGGGGTCCCATGGGATGTAGATTCTATGCCTTATTTATTCCAACGATCTCAGCAATGTATCGCTTTAGCAGGATGTGGTATACCAATTTGTTTTTCAACTACATAATATTGTGAATAAAGCAAATTCCTTTGTGCCATTCATATCAATCTCAACAACCTAGTGATATGATGTGATTTTGATGTTTTCTTTGAGATCTTGTTTCATGATATAAGCCCAGATAATAGTGCTTGGTACCAAGCATAGAGACCCATCAATGACGCAAACATGGCAGCAATCAACCCGTGTGAGCGACCAAAGCCGAACTCTAAAAATGTGGTGATGATAGAAATATTTTAAACCAATTAGTGCATATAAATGATGGAAATCCTACGAAGCAAACAAAAATTATATGAAGAACGGATAGGACATGCTAATTATAATTTTTTGTTGTTTATAAGGATATTTTATGGAAATTCATGTGATATAGCAGGAATATTGTGGTGAACAGTAACTAGAGTTATACTAGCATTAACTTTTCTTTTTAAAATTTTATAAACGTGTTAGTAAAAATGACATGCCATTCGTATACTCCCTATATGAATCTAAGGCAATATTTTTTTTATGTAAATTGCAACTTTTACTTTCCCTTTTAAATAAATAATAATAAAATGGGATAATGATTAACTTTTATAAAAGTAAAAGAATTTCTTAAAATTGTTTTAAAATTTTATAAAAGAACTCGGTTAATTTTATTTTTTAATGCTGTATCTTAAAGTTTTTTTATTTGAATGTTATACTTTGTTTGACATTTCCATCTTTAATTATCATGTCTCCTAATTGGAGAGTGAAATGGTTAAATTTTTTTTTTAATGTTGTATCTTAAAGTCTTTTTTATGTGAATGTTATACTTCGTTTGACATTTCCATCTTTAATTATCATGTCTCCTAATTGGAGAGTGAAATGAATCAATAAAAAGTAGAATTGTTTTTTGTTTTTCATGTTTAATTAGCAAATAGATTTAATTTAAAAAGGTAATATGAAAAAATTAGAAATAACTATTTAGTACTTATAAAAGGATTAATAAATGTAAGTAGAATTAAATGATTCTATTGGACGTATATGTCAAAATAAGCCAAATAAACAACTCCAAAGAATCGATAAACAAAAATGGATCTTCATTGAAAATGAAAGTGACCCATAGCAACACTTTGAGTGAAATCATGCAAAACAGATTGAAACCAAACGAAAGAAAAGTATTTACATAGGTGAGATTGGGCCCCAAAATTGAAAAAAGATCAACAAATTATGAATCACATCATAATTTATTTGATTTTATATGGTTAGAGTGGTGTAATTACTTATAAAATATTTGTTTTCTTTAATGTACAAGTTTCTAAAAGGTTCTAATTTATCTTTTGAAGAAAAAATATTTTTTCCAATTTACGGGTTGATTTTAAATTTTTTGTAAACAACAGTATGAGATGTTTAAGCCATGGCTCTATTTTTTATCAAAAAAAAAAACCTATATACTGGTATCAACAATTTTCTATTTGGGGGTGTTTTTGGTGTTTTTTATGCAAAAATTGTCATTTTTATGGCTAGAGTTCTCGTTCTTAGTATAAAGTTCTCATTTCATAGTATAAGTGGTTTTCAGTATTACGATGTTTACATAGTCTTTCCTTTTAAGTTAGCAACCGGTTGCATATAGACTACATTGTAATTTATTTTTGCATATGGACTAGATTGTAATTTCTTTTTGCATATATACTATATTGTAATTTCTTTTGATATTACATATAGCATATATTGTAATTTATTTTGATGCTGCATATAGACTAAATTGCAATTTCTTTTGATAAATTTTCAGTTTATTATTTGATTCAATGTTAATAGAATAAATTGCTTCAATACTGCATAATTTAATCATAGTTAGTTTCAATTCTGATAGTTCTCATTATGTTCTAAATTTATTTAATTTTGAATTTCCTTTCAAATTGCAAATAGGTAATGATGTTTTCAAGTTATGAATTGTATTTGAATTATCTTGTAAAGTAAATGTAGTTGTTAAATACGTTTAAATTCCTGTATTTACATTCTAGTTATTATATGCATGAGTCAGTTGACCTGAGCTCATCTAGATTAATCAATTTTTTCAAAGTTTTAAGTGTTTTTGCATACAGACTCTCATACAAATAGACTTTTTGGTTCATTATATAGACTACCATTTCAACCTGTTCTTCAGTATTTCATTCATTCCTTAGCATATTTTACATAGTTTAAGTATTTTTTTCTTCAGTTCTTTAAGTATGTTTTGATTAGAATAGTTAGACAGTGATTATATTTCCTTTTAAAAGTCTATGATCAAATTATTTAGAGTACTTATTAAGTCTATATTTCTTTTTACCATATGATTATGTTTTGTAATATTAACTTGAATTGATTTCATTTCTTCATATGTGATTCAGGGTTAGTTATATTAATAATTTGGTAGATGTGTTGATAGGTTATAAATATAAGTTTTTTTTAGTTAGATGGTTACTAAATAACAATTAAGATCATCTTCATTAGGTTTTTTGTTTGTTTATAAGTTAGGTTCTCTCCTTTGCTTTTTTGTTTTATCTTTTGTTAAGTGTCCATGACATAAAGAACCATGTTTACCATTACCTATAACTAGACATTCCTTAGTTTACATATTTTTGTAGAGGTAAAGTTAGAAATAATTCTCTTTAGCTTCTATACCTCATTTGAAAGCCACTTTGACTCTCTTCCTACACATGTCCTGGTCACTAAGTTGCCATCCTTAGTTACATATCTTAGTTGATGTAATTTTGTAAATCCTCCCTTGTATAGTTATATTTCAAAGTTGTTTAATGTAGTAGAATAAATATTAAGGGATAGTTTATTATTATAAGTTTATCTTGTTTTTATTTGCATTCCTCCAATAAGTATGTGTAAAGTAGAGTAGTATAGCTGGATACTACACTAGTCTAGTACTGTGTCCTAGCTTAATCTTATTAACTATTGAATTTATTTCTTTGTTTCTTATTTTCAAAGACCTTTTGGTCTGTGTTTGTTAAAATATTGCCACGGCATCCTTCTCGCTTCACATATATTTTGTAGGAACTCCAATCTTACAAACCCTAGTCGATAATTAAATAATAGGTAAACTATTGAAGACAATATTTTACCCAACAATCCATTTCGTGTATCTTCCATTTCATCACTGCAGCCAGAGCAAGTACTGATCTGATGGGAGTCTATCTAGATATAGGTGCAAAATTATCTTCATAATCGATTCCTTCTTTCTAGGAGAAGCCATGAGCCACAAATCTTGCTTTATGTTTCTGTATGCTACCATCTGCAACATGCTTGATCTTGAAGATCCATTTGGAAGTTGCAACAGACTTCCCCTCTGGTCTTGGGACAACATCCCAGAAATCATTCTTCATGATCGACTGGTACTCCTTGATCATAGTATCCTTCTATTTTTTCTTCTCCATTGCTTCTTCATAGTTGGAAGGTTCTTTATCAATGAAGTCACACAATAGTGTTACATAGCCGGAGAAGGACCTAGTTCTTTTCCTCTCTCTATGCATTTCTTCTGGAGCTCCATATCTTTCTACACCTTGGATAGCCTCTCATACCCTTGCTAATTTCCTCTTGTTAGGATTTTTCTCTTGGGGTGGATCTACAGGTTCTTGGGGTTCTTCTATTTCTTGATCTTCATCTTGATTTGTACCTTTCATAGTTGTATCTTGAATTCCAGGTACTTCTGTTTCTTCATAGTCTTCAACTGGTCTCTTTCAAGATTTGTCGTTGGCTGAGTCTTCATCAAATGTTATGTGTATGCTTATGTTGATCATATTGAATCTTGGTAAGTATATTTTGTAAGCTTTCAAGCTTTCAGAGTATCCCACAAATATACCCTTGTTTCCTGAAGGATCTAACTTTGTCCTCTTTTTTTTGGAATGTGTATGTACACTGGATAGCCGAATATTCTAAGATGGATGACCTTTGGTTTCTTTCTAGAGAATACTTCTTCAGGTGTTTTGTTCTGAAGTACTTTATGTAGAGTACAATTCTATACATACACAGTTGTTTTAGGAACTTCTGCCCATAGATGCATAGGAAGATCTTGATCATGAAGCATTGCCCTAGTAGCTTCCATAATTGTTCTATATTTATGCAACCCCATTCTACTGTGGATTATATGGAGTGGTTAAATCCCTCTTAATCCCTATATATCTGTATAATTCTTTGAATTCATTTGATGTGAATTCTGTGCCATTGTTTGATCGAAAGGTCTTGATTTTCTTTTCTGTATGATTCTCGATCAAGGCTTTAAACTATTTAAACTTGTTGAATACTTCATCCTTGTTTTTCGTGAATTATATCCATCTCTTTCTAGAAAAAACATCAATGAAAGAAACATCGTATACATGCCCACTTAATGATCTAGATGACATCGTACCGCATACATTAGAGTGAATGATTTCCAAGATTCCTTTTTATTTTCTTTTCCTACTTAGAAATGTCTTCATTGTGTTCTTTCCTTTCACACATCCTTTGCAAACTCCTTCATGTTTTGTCTGCATTTATTGAAGTCCTTAAACACCTTTGCTTGCAAGTGGTAGTGCTCTGTAGTGTATGTGTACAAGCCTATATGCCAAAGTTCATTTGGCTCCACTAAGTCATGAACCAAATCTTGTTATGGTTGTCCCTTCAATTTCTATAATCCTCCCTCTTTCTCTCCAATTATTATTGCATCATCAATAATGTTTCCTTTTGATCACATGAGGACTTAGCCCTCTACAAATGAAACCCTCATGCCTTTTGCATCCAATGCTGATATGGAGAGAATATTATTCTTTAGTTGTGGTACAAACAAGACATCCTTAATTTTCATATACTTTCTAGAGTCTAGCTTATAGGAGGATTCACCACTACCTTTTATTGGATACTAGCTGTCATCCCCAAGTTTAACCTTATGGGGTGAATTATGTTCGGATAGTTTCTCAAAAGATTCCTTGAATCCTGTTATGTGCTTGGAAGCCTCTCTATCAATAAGCCAATATTTGCTTCCATGTGTGACAATTCCTCTGACAGAAGAGATCAGAACATATTCTTCATCACTTGAAGAGTCTTCACTTTCTTGTTTGACTCTTTTTCTGGGAGGATCATCATCCTCAGTAGTGTGAGCATGGTGTCTTCTTTTGGAGTTCTTCTTCTTTTTAGAACCACTCTTATTTATAGGACAATTTCTAGCAAAGTGTCCTCTTTCATCACATGTATATCATCTCAGTTTGGATAGATCCTTGTTTATTTTTATAAAATTATCTTTCTGGTGAGAGTGCTTACCTCGGTGATGATGATTGTCCATTATTTTTTTCTTGGAGTGTTCTATGAGAGCTTGATCTTCATTTCCCATCTTTTCTTCTTGAGCTACTATTTGAGCTTCTTATTGTGAGAATTATTCCCACATCCTACTGAACTTGATTAGCTTCTTTCTAGCATAGATTCCTTAGATTAAAAAATCCCATGACCTAGGGAGGCCATTCAAGGTGGTCATCACAATATCTGCATTCTCTACTTATTCATCCACTACTTCAAGTTGTTCTTTGATCTGGGAGACCCTTGTAAAATATGACTATATGGTTTCCTCACTCTAGATATTTACATTCTTGAATTGGTTCCTCAAAGTCATCTTCTAGTTTATGTTTTTCCCTTCAAACAGTTTGGTTAGGGAATCCAACATAGCTTTAGGTGTCTTTAGGGAGGACACCTATGGTATGAGGTGATCCTTGATTGAATCAGCAAGAATCCTATTATCCATGACCAATTTCTTCTTATGTAAGGCCTTAGCCTCATATCCCTCTAGAACTAGAACTCTTCATTGATGTAAGAGTCCAACTCATTTTCTTCCAAGACCAAGGAGATCCTATACTTCCATGCTCGGATGTTATCAACTCCCTCAAGATTTTCATCAAGCTTGGTATGATTAGACATCTGAACATAGAACCTCAAATGTAAATACAAAATATTTAGATCTTACCAGGTCAAGAGGTTGGAATTGGATCTCGAGTTGAATTTCTAGAAGTGATTTTTCAAGAGCATATTAGGGTTTGAATTTACTAGAGTTATACCCAAAAAAAACCTTGATTCTTGTCTCTAAACTTTGATTATGAGGAGGAGATCAATCCAGGCCTCTGCTCGCTCAAAAATTCCACTTCTGTGGAAATCCCTAATTTTCGGCAGCAGTGTTAGGTCAAAAACTGAAAATGCTCAGAATCAAATTCTGCTTTGATAGAACGATGTGCCATAAAGAGGAGAGTTAGCCCAATAGTATTTTGTTGAAAATATGTGGAGAGAGAGATCTAAAAAGTATGAAGCCCTAGTTTCTGTAGCTGCACAATGTCTTCTTCTTAGGTTAGCTCTAAGACCATGTTAGATTTTTATCGTTGAAGGTAGCATTAGCTTAGGATCTTTAACTGAGAGAATAACAAGCACATCAATCAAACATAAGAGATAATGGACACAAATATTTTCCTCGGGGAAAACATAAACGAGAAAACCCTATAACTTCCTCAGAAATAGAATCAACACCAAAAGAAAAACCCCAAAATAGTAAGATGATATCCCAACTACAGTAGTATCTCTCTCTCTTGTCCCAGCTACTTCTTCTCTCTCAGTTATGCGCTACAACTGAGTGTGTGTGAATGTATGATAAACAGAGAGGCTCACTCTCTATTTATAATAATTATCAACTTGAAAATAACTCACTAGGGCTGACTTTTCTAGGAGAGTTTAATAACCTTAGGGCCCCACAACTATGGGGACTTTAACCCTTGATCAATAAGGAGGGTTACCCATAATGAATTTACATGACTTGTTTACATTATTGAATATCCTAATAGGAACATTGGGGTATGACATCACTCAATTACATTACAGATACTTCCCAGAATAAACATTGGGGTACAATACATAAAATATACAAGTGAATACATTCCAAAGTTACAATTACATCAACACTTCTATGATACACCTAGGGATACAATGGCCAAGACTCCGATGCTCTAGAGATTATGCTCAACATCAACATGGAAGGATTCCAGGGCTTATGCCGAACACATCCAATTATCTTTTCATGCATTCTAGAGCTTCTCGATCAAAACAAAGGTAAGTACTCATGTGCTCCAAAGATTCATACTGAACATAATTCATCAATCTCTCAAGTGTTCTAGAGCTCCTCGCTGAACACAAAACATCTTGTCAATAATGTGGTTCAGGGTCCACGCCCAACACAAACAAGCATATACAAATATCATCAATAATTGGATTATGCCCAATATATAAAACAAATCATCATGTTCATATGCAGTGGGGTCTTTAACCCAATATAGAATAAAACAACAAGATAATGATCATAATCAATAGGCACATGCCTATAAGTGTTAGGTCCAAAATTCAAGATATTACACCATAACCCACATAAACACATTTACATTTCATAGATCCTGGGAATGTTCACCAAGGCATCAATACATAGCAGAGAATCCTTAAACAAAAACACAGAATACATTAAGTCCTAGCCCAAAGGAACTAAACCCCCAACTTAAACCCGAAGTATTACACGCATATCTTATGCTAATGCATGTTAATTTACAGATAGTCACTTCTATTTTTATATCCATTAAAACCAGAGCCATACATTCAAACCCATGACAATATTTAACTCTGCCACAACAACAACAAAAGAGAGAGACACATTTTAGAATTGTACAAGAGGGCTTACCCAAATGGGTATGGTGTTGATTCAGGGTGACCCACAACCCATGATTTCTTCATACCCTGCAACCTCCAACCCAAAACAAAAGCCACGATGAGGAGTACACATTGAAAGCAATCTGAATAGACAAATAATGATGTTAAACCAAAGAGGGATACATACCTGCCATCACGACCAAACCTTCGAAGCTTCACACCACCACATAGCACAGAGGCAGAGCTCACATAGCCATACTATGAATGACCAAACCAATGCAAGAGCCCAAGCTGTAAGCTTGAGGGCCACACTTTTCAAGGTGCATTTATGTCGCCACCCTGCCCTCCATTAACATATTTCCAAACCCTTATCGTATAGTTCATGCCACCCTTAAAAACATTGTTTAATCAATGTGCCATGCATTATGTGCAATGACTAGATAGGATTTAATCCATATTCCACGGCATATGAAATATGCCATGGCAATGCTATTGTAAATGTTTTAAAAACCATACATCAAGACTATATTAGAGCATGAACCATGATATAAAGTGTCAATACCATAATAACTGTGTGCCATATAAATAATAAGTGCAATAGTAATTAAATCATTGTTGTAGAGTCTGTAAAAATAAGAATAGTAACCCGTGCAACATAGGCTAACAAAACTTCTACCCTTGTGTAAATATCAACTAACTACAGTTATAGTAATCACTAGGATAGGACTGTAAGTCCCTAATCACTCAAGATCAGCACTAGTGACAAACACGAAGTATGTCTTCTTCCACTTTTATTATCTATTTTCTGTCATCAAGTGCACCTACATGCAACAACTAAAGAAATAGATTAGTTCATAAGAAATAATTAAGCCTCGAAGTGACAAGTAGAAAACACTTACCTCTTAGGTGTTTACAAGGGAAACAAGTCCTGCCACTCCATCCATTTTTCAATAACAAGTTAAGTCATAATTCTTTATACAACAATTATCAAACTTTATAAACACTGAATATATAATCAAAATAGCTACCATACATAGAAATGAGTAACCATAGATCAAGATAATAAGCAACATCACAACAACATAAGTAGTACATTACTAACCACATCGAGAAATATGAAAACGAGACGTAAGAAATTCTTACGACAATACAACACAATAAATCAAGAACAACACATTCCGCGTAATTATAAATAATGTCCAGCTCAGGAAGTAAATGACTAGCCTAATAATAAAAAAATTGAATTTTGGGGACATTACAAGTGGTACCAGAGCCCAATTTCAAAACTAAGAGACCAAATGGGTGTACCAGACATTCGTTGCAAGGAAAATAAAGTATGTTTTTAAATTTTGTTAACTAACATAAATTTTTATTGTTATTAAAAATTTGCAGTTACAGGATTTTAAAAGAACAGTGCAGATCATGAACACTGAAGAAGATAACAGCCAACAAGGGAAGTTGAATACCCCCACCCAAGAAGTAGAACTGGCGGTGGAATTGAATTCTGATCTAATGAAAACATTACAAAGTCTCCAAGAATAATTGTAGAGTTTCAGAGATGATAATATGAGTGAAAGAAAGGAACAAAAAGCAATTAATGAAGCATTGCTATGAAACATGATGGCAGGAATCCCTTAGGGAAAACCCACTCATTCCACAAACAGGTTCAAAAAATAATTTTATCATAAATAGGCCAATAGCCTGAGAGAAGAAGGAAAAGAAGAGCATACCCCTGAACCTCCAGAAGGATATTATTACAGTCTTTATAGTGATGATTCTCTTTCCCCATGCAAAAAGAAACTAAGAAATGATGACAATCTTCGGAGAGAGTTCCGAAAATAAAAGCCCCAACCTATGAAGGAGAGATGAATATGGGATAAAAAGATGAAGAGTCATTGTTGGGAATGAGAAAATATTTTTGAGTACACAACTAATCTAGCGAGATGAAAGCTTGTCTAGACATGTATAACTTAAATGGAAAAGGAGCTAAATTGTGGAGAGACTTGAAGCATACCAAGAAAGATGAGTTAAGAGAAATACGATGGAGTGAGTTTCACAAGATTTTTCAAGAGAAATACATGTCGAAGAGATTTTTTGACAGGAAAGAGAAATATTTTCATGAGTTATGTATGGGATCCATGACTATAGATTCTTTTATTAACATATTTTTGGATCTGTTGCATTATGTACCCTACATCAAGGATGAGAAAGTAAAAATATAACAGCTTTTAGGATGTCTTCCTCCGAACTTTTAGGAGAGGATTGAATTTGACATGCATAAAATATTTGACACCACCTTACACAAAGCTAGGCTTTGCTATGAGCTTGGACAAATGAGGCAAGAGAACCTTAATAGAAGCAAAGACATGTCTAACACCTTCTCTAATAACTGTAAACTAGGATTTAAGACATCACCGTACATAAAATAGAACACCAGTTTTCCAACCAATAATAACTTCAACAAATAAGGTACAAAGCCATATGTACTAGCTCCAGATGCTAACAAGCCAGTAGAAAAAGGGGGATCCAATTTTTCCCCCGCTGCAAATTAAATGTTCGAGATTCCAAGGGCCTCATTATGCCTGAGACTATAAGAAGAAGACCAATGGGGTCTTGCACAACTTACAAGAGGAACCAATGGTAGAGGACATAGTTGGAACACCAAGGATTTATGTAGCCTTGGAAGGCAGATAGGTAAACCATCAGGCTACCATGGTTTAGATAGAATGTATGACCTTAAAAACTTCTATTTCAATACTTATTGACCCCCGTACTCATCAAAGCTATGTATCGCCTAAAATTGTTGATGTATGTAAACTAGGAAAAGTTAAACATGATAAACCTTCGATGGTTCCATTAGCCACAGGTACAAAACAGAAAGTTTTGGAAATAGTTAACAATTGTGAGGTAAACCTGAATGGTGTTCCTACTAGAGTAAACCTGAACATCCTACCCTTAGGATCATATGATATACTTATCAGCATGGACTAGTTGGAACAAGACCATATCATACTTAGTTGCTTACACAAGTCAATATTGTGTATGGGTAGCCAAGGAAATCAAGTGAATATTCTAGGCATACCAAAGAAATTTTCTATAAGGCATATATCTTCTTTACAAGAAAATAAATTCATTAGGAAAGGCTGCAAGTTGTTTGCAGTAAATATCCAAGACATAGAATCTGAAATAGAACAACACATAGAGGAATTTCTAGTTGTTGTAGATTTCAAGGATGTGTTTCATGAGGAAATACCAATATTACCTCTGAAACAAGACCTAGAATTTTCCATAGAATTGACACCAGGATTAGTTTTAGCTTCGAAATCCCCTTATTGCATGCATGCACAAGAGTTGGTGGAACTAAAACTGCAGTTGCAGGAATTAATAGAGAAAGGATATGTCCAACCAACTGTGTCCCCATGAGAAGCACCGACACTTTTCATAAAGAAGAAGGATGGTATGATGTGGATGTGCATCGATTACCATCATCTTAACAAAATGACTTTCAAGAACTGATACCCACTCCCTAGGATCAATGACTTGTTCGATCAAGTAGGAGGAGTCAATATCTTTTCAAAGATCGACCTGCGATCCGGGTACCATCAGGTACAGATTCACGATGAGGATATTCACAAAACTGCATTATGTAAGAGGTACGGTCACTATGAGTTTGTAGTAATGTCATTTGGGTTGACCAATACAACCGCAAACTTTATGTGTATGATGAATAGTATATTCAGTAAATATCTGGATAAATTTGTGTTGGCCTTTACAGACGACATCCTAGTTTACTCTAACAGTAAAGAGGAGGATGAGGAACACCTCTGCATAGTGATACAGGTGTTGTAGGAACACCATCTCTATGCCAAGTTTAGTAAATGTGATTTTTACAAACCATAGATATAGTACTTGGGTCACATCATCTCCGATATAGGGATAGCTATGGATCGGGAAAAGATTAAAGCCATAGAATATTGGCCTACCCCTACTAGTGTCACTAATATTAGATCATTTTTGGGATTAGAAGGATATTATTGAAAGTTACATTAGATGAAATTTCAACTCAAAATGGGTCTTTTAACCATAATTCAAAATCCATGTCATCATGTCTTAGCCAATGAAATTGATTTAATCATCATCACGGTTTTTCAGGTATTTCTTGTTTTTGAGGTAGCAAGGTCCATCAAAACTATGCCGAGTGGTACTCATTAGATGTAGAATTTAATTTTGCATCCAATGACTTCTTGCAATTGAAATTTGAGTAAAATAACAAAACGATATGTCGAAAATACAAACAAAAAAGTAGTTTTTTATTTTCTTCCTCCAAAACTAATAAATATTATTTAATTATTTTAACTATTATTTTATTATATTTCTTAGGATGCCCATTTTTAGTTCAAATTCCTCTAATGATTGATAAATTCTCGACAATAGCTTGTCCCGTGCCCTCTTTGCAATAGAAGGAAAATAAATTCGTATGGACAACCAAGTGCGAGGAAAGTTTCAAAAGCTCAAGCAGCTTTTGACGACCACACCGAAACTATGAATTATGGATATCGATGGGGATTTCATTGTTTGCATTGATGCAGGTAAGGAGGGGCTTGGAGGATTCCTCTTGCAGAATGATTACGCAATCTGTTATGAATCGTGAAAGTTGAAAGAACGTGAACAGAACTACCCCACACACAATCTTGAGTTAGCAGGCATCATCCATGCCCTAAATATGTGGAGGCATTACCTCATGGGAAGGAAATTCCTCCTGAAGATAGACAATACGAGTATAAAATATTTATTTGAGCAACCGGATCTAAATGTCAGGTAATCCAGATGGTTGGCTTTCCTTAGTGAGTACCATTTTGAGCTAAAGCATATAAAGGGAAAAGAGAACAGGATTGCTGATACTTTGAGCTGATGAATTCATATGATATATAAGGTGAATTTAACTTAAACTGTTTCAGAATTACTTGAGAGGATTAAAACAACCAATAGAGTTGACCCTTTTTATGTAGATATCCTCAAGAAGGTCCAAGAGGACAGGTTGTTTGAACAACAAAAAGAGTACAAGGTAGACGAAATGGGACTGCTATGATCCAAGGAGAGGTTGTACGTTCTAGAAGGAGGAGACATTCGTCCCAACATCCTCATGGAATTTCATCGGACACCCTACTAAGGGAATCTGAGATATGAAAAGATCATATCCACTGCTAAGAGACACTTTTTTCGGCCTAAGTTAAAGGTTGACATAGAGTTGTTTATCACGAAATGTCAGGAATGTCAGTTGGTCAAAGCTTAGCACCAACATACTTTGGGGTTGTTATAGCCATTTCCATTCTAGAATGGAACTGGGAGGTCATTAGTATGGATTTTATCACAGGTCTACTGAATCGTAAGAAATAAAATAATTATATCTTTGTAGTAGTTGACAAATTGTCTAAAGCAACACACTTCATTACAATGAGGTTGACCTACAAGGAAATACACATTGTCGATATCTTCTTGAAGGAGATATTTAGATTACATGGTATACCCAAGGAAATCATCTCGAATTGAGATACTAAGTTTACTAGAAATGTTTGGAGATTGTTATTCTCCGAATTAGAGATGAATTTGAACTTTAGTACTGCTAATCAACCGTAAAAAGATGAGTAGACAAAAAGGGTAAACCAAATTGTAGAGGACATGCTTAGGATGTATGTCATAAAAAATCCCACCAAGTGGGAAGATTACCTGCACCTTGCAGAGTTTGTGTATAACAACTGATACCAGACTTCCACCAAGATGAGTCCCTTTAAGGTACTCCATGGACAGAAGTGTAGAACACTGGTTACTTGGGATAGCCCGGTGGATCAGCTCCTTTTAGGGATTGACCTATTAAATGCCTTGGAACAATTAGTAACCAAGGTCCAGGTGAACCTTAAAGAAGCACAAGACTACCAAAAAAGCTATGCGGATAAGAAAAGAAAAGATAAATATTATCAAATAGGCAACCATGTCTACTTGAAAGTAAAATCAAAATGAAGCTCATTGAGCTTGGGAAGGTGTGGTAAGTTATCACCTAGATTTTGTGGAACCTTTGAGATACTAGCTAAGAGAGGGCCAGTGGAATATGAACTAGCGTTACCCTCTCACATAAGAGTCCATAATTTTTTCCATGCATCATTATTAAATAAATATGTTTATGATACTAAACATGTGATTCATTGGTCCTTACTATAGGTGGAACCTAAAGGGGATTTTTCTCCTAAACCTCTTCATATATTGGACAAGAGAGAGCTGTAGCTTAGGAAGCACACCATAGTCCGGTTGAAATTGCAATGGAAGCACTTCAAAGCCGATGAGGCTACTTGTGAGAATGAAGCCAGCATGAGAAAGGATTACCCTCCCTTGTTTCATGATTTGATTTTGAGTCCCTAGAACAGCTAGGATAGTGTTGTTCTAAGTGGGGAGGGATGTGATATCTTGAATTTTGACCTAACACTATGGGAATAAGCCCCATTGACTATGATATTACTTTGATATTTTATTTTGATATATTGGCTCTAGGATCCCACTACATATGAACATGATGATTTGTTTGATATATTGGGTGTAAGCCAGTTACATATGTTTTATGTATTATTTTATGTGTTGGGTGTGGTCCCTGAAGAACATGATTGATGAGATGTTTTGTGGTGAGCGAGGATCTCTAGAGCACATAAGTATTTGAATGTTTGTGTTGAGCAAGAAGCTCTGGAGCACATGAGTGTATATGTTGTGTTGGGAGAGAAGCTCTGGAGCACATGAGTGTTTATGTTGTGTTGAGTGAGAAACTTTGGAGCACATGATTGGTTATGTTTTGTTGAGAAAGGAGCTCTCGAACACATGAATTATGAAAACCTTTCTGTTGAGTAGGAAGCTCTAAATCACATGAAAAGATAATTTGAAGTGTTCGTCATAAGCCATGGAGCCTTCTAGGTTGATGTTGAGCATAATCTCTGGAACGTCGAATCCTTGGCCATTGTATCCATAGGTGTATCCTATAGGTACATCCTAGCATTAGTGTTGAGTGAGGAGCTTTGGGATTGCAGTAAGTTTCTAACTCCATGTTTTTAGCGTTGAGTATGGGATCTGGATAGGCACTAGGAGTTACTGAAAATAATTAATTATGTCAACTAAAAATGACTTGAGTAAAATATTGATCTCATCTAACTTATTTATAACTGATTAAATAAAATCTTGAATTTTTGTATCTCATCAAGTATTGAAGAACTACCATGTTATATGAGAGAATCCAACATTCAAGGATGTTTAGATATTCCTAGCCTAGTAGACCTAACCACCTACCTGATGACCTTAATGAAGAAAGTTTCATAAGTTTAGGGATCATTTTATATGATACCTAAAGACAAATGTTAATAAATAATACATATATAAGTATATATTTTATACATGGTATGTGTAAGAGTAAACATAGTAATAATATTAAGAGTATAAGAAAGAAGGAGAGGCTCCATTTATTATTATTGTTACTTAAATATAATTAAATAGTATAATACCTACAAAGGTCCAAATGGAATCTAGTTAAAAGTTCCTAAGTTAAATATTAAAAGTGCCTAAATTAAATAAAAGGGTTAAATCAAGAAATCAAATGATTTCTTGATTTAACGACCCTTTTGACTAAAAAGTCTTCCTATAAAGACCCAAGCCAAAGAGAGGCTTGGGGATCTCTTCCATCTTTTTGGTGAATCACTATTTATGCCTGTTTATTCTCAACAGAGTTCTTGGAGAACATTTTACTAAGAGAAAAAAGCAGAACTGATTCAGACCTCATGTCTGAGTTAAGGAATCCTTACCTTAGGATTTCTAAGCTACTTGCATGTTGGAACCAGCTCGGGGGGATCCGAATGGAAACCAGGAAAGGTTTCAGGTCAAGGTTGGGTGGAATGTGGTAGTTCCCAAGTTATTCGGTTATCTATATAGACATTAGATTTGTCTGTGAATTTGTTAATGTTGGGTAATTAAGTGTACAGGTTTGCAACCATTGGAATAGCTTCACCATACATGTATGAGGTTCCTGATGTTTTTTCCATTCCATTATCTAGTATATTTCTTGTTAGGATATTTAAGGTTTTATGTTATATTTCTAACCCTATGTTTAAAATTTATTTCTTATTTAGACTATTTTATGTACTATCTCTAAACACTAGGTTGAAATTTATTTCTGTCTAAAATACATTCAAGGATTTTGTTTCTGCCAATTTATTTCTCCATTTTATTTCATCCCTTAAACTTGTTTTTTTCCTATGGCCTAGAAATTTCTCTAAACAAAGTCTATATGTTTATTTTACCTCTAGATTCTACTGGAAGATTTCATATTGCCACAAGAACAATATTTAGGAGAAAAAAAACTATTTAAGTATAAGCTATAAACAAAACTCAATTATAAACTCATTTAATTAAAGTTTTAACCTAATAAAACAAATCATATCCATTATTTAAATATAAACAGAACCATAATCAAATAGGAAGAACATACCAAATAGAAAATATATCGAGACCTCTAATGGTCTAAAGCTTTATCTCTATTTTAAACATCCTTATAAACAAAGTATTTCACATCTAATATTTAACCAACTAAAATAGTCAAGGTATCGAGACCATTTCATGGTCTGATATTTATACTTTATTTAAACAAGAACCAAAACCATATACTTAATATACCAACTACATCTACGAAAATCAACATACATCCATCTCATTCCTAATAAAATCAAGCAAAATGCTATGTACGGAACTATGTTATAAACGTAGCATAAATACACAGACGTCGCAGGATCAATTCTTATAAGCGTTAAATGCCCAAATAGACCCATATAGTAATAATCTTTACAACCATAGCAACCCAGGATCAATTCATGTTGAGTCCTTTTATTTACATGTCACCATATCGAATCCTGTAGGATTCGTTGTTATTCTACCACATGTTGTAGTGTTTTTAACTATTAAACCATGCTATTATAAATACACAGGCCATAAATAAATTATATATAATCTCTACACACACGTCGAAAGACCCAAATAAAATTACATACTATAACTATGGCCCTCGGCCCTATACATAAAAAAAAATTTAAACATTAACACCAACACTACAACTGTGCCAACTCTATGTGAATAACAATGACACCCATTGAAGGGTTACATCCACAGCCACAACTCTTATACATAGCATATTCATTAACCCCGAATCAAAACATAAAAACGATAATCCATTTAACAACACACAATCGCATCTCTAATGGCGGGAACACCATTTTCCATCTACGGGATGGCACCAAAGCCCAAACACCACAATTAACAGATCCATATAAATAACTTAAATAAGATTTGTAATTTCACACAGAGTCTAACTAATGCCAACGCATAGGAATCATACCCACGATTTGATAGTATGCAAATGTTGTAAATAAACAACCAATACACATAGACAGAGTATAAATTTTGTACATATCATCCATTTAAACCAAGTAAGAAATTACACAGTCATATAACCCCATCCTTGCACCATTCCAATCAATGGTGTTGTCATCGTAACCCACATAAACACATTTCCATTTTGCAGACCCTCGGAATGTTCACCAAGGAATTAATACTATGCAGAGCATCCTTAAACAAAAACCCAGAATACATTAAGTCTCGACCCAAAGGAACTAAACCCCCAACTTAAACCCCAAGTCTTGCACACATCTCTATTGTTAACACAACTTAATTTATAGATAGTCCCTTCAATTTTCACAACCATTAAAACTAGAGCCATACATTCAAACACACAATGATATTTAGCTCTGTCATGGCAACAATGCAAGAGAGGGACATGCTTTAGACTTATACAGTAGGGATTACAGTATGGCATTTAATCAAGGAGACCCACGACCCATGATTTCTTCATACCCTTTAACCTGCAGCCCAAAACAAAAGCCATGATGACGAGTACACATTGAAACCAAATTGAACAGACAAACAACAATATTAAACCAGAGAGGGATACATATATGCCATCATGGACAAGCCTTCAAAGCTTCCCATCACTACACAGCATAGAGGCAGAGCTCATGCAACCATGTTGTGAATGAACAAACCAATGCAAGAGCCCAAGCCCTAAGCTTGGGGGCCATGATTTCCAAGGTTCATTTATGCTGCCACCCTAGCCTCCATTAACATATTTCCAAACCCTTATCATATAGTTCATTCCACCCTTAAAAACCATGTTTAATCAATGTGCCATGCATTATGTGGAACGAATACATAGAATTTAAGCCATAGTCTGTGGCATATGAAATATGCCATCGAAAGGCTATTGTAAAGGTTTTAAAAACCATACATGAAGACTGCATTAGAGCATGAACCATGTTATAAAGTGTCAATACCATAATAAATATGTGCCATATAAATAATAAGTGCAACCGTAATTAAATCATTGTCGTAGAGTCCATAAAAGTAACAATAGTAACCCGTGCAACATAGGCTAACAAAACATCTAGCCTTTTGTAAATATAAACTAACGGCAATCATAGTAGTCACTAGGATAGGAGTTTAAGTCCCTCGTCGCTCAAGCTAAGCACCAGTGAGGAACGAGGAGTATGTCTTGTTCCTGTTTTATAAGTAGTTTTCCATCATCAAGTGCACCCTCATGCAACAAGGAAATAAATGCATTAGTTCATAAGAACTAATTAAGCCCTGAAGTGACAAGTAGAAAACAGTTACCTTTCAGGTGTTTACAAGGGAAACAAGTCTCGCTACTCCACCCCTTTTTCAATAACAAGTTAAGTCAGAATTGTTTATAAAAAAGTAATTGAACATTATAACCACTAAATATATAATCAAAATAACTAACATACATATAAATGAGTAACCATAGATCAAGATAGTAAGCAACATCAAGACAACATAAGTAGTACATTAATAACCACATCCGGAAATATGAAAGATGAACATAAGAACAACTTACGACAATACATCACAGTAAACGAAGAATGACACATTTTGCATAAGTATAAATAATGTCCAGCTCATGCAGTAAATGACCAGCCTAATAAATAAAAATTCAAATTTTGGGAACATTTCATGCCTCCATTAATCAAAACCATAACTTGTTGTCCCATTCTTTATGATTACCAACTACATAATAGGCCTTAATTAGCAAAGAGACCCTTGTGACATTAATTAATTATCCACTATTATCCAAGTGGACTTATTTAAATGAGATGTAAGGTTAAACTAAGACTCTAATAATGCATATTAGATCAATAATTGTATTCATAAAAAGTATAATTAAAGTTTAAACATTCAAGGTTTACTACTATGAATATTAATCCATGATTATTAATATTAAAGAATTTCATAAAAGAAAATTTGAAGGATGAAGCAAACCCATGATGACGTGTATTCAAGGATTTTCATGAGAGAAAAGAAATACTCAATTTCACCCATTACCTTGCATTCTCTAGTCTAAGGAAAAAACGATATTTAGATATTAGTAGTGCTCACTTGATATCATCTATTTGGTAATCCTTTTAAGCTTTGATTTTTAAGGTAAGAAGTTTTGTGTAATAAATTGGTTTGTATATGTTTTCATCTATGTCCTTACCGAGGTTGCAATTTAACGAGAATATACTTGTCATGAGGAATTTTTCCTATCAAATACTTTAAAAAAAATTAACAAATCATCTCAAAGAACACACAAACAATTCTTTTGGAGGTATTTTTGATGGTTAATTATTTTTTCAAACTGTCTTTAATTTTTATTAATATGCATGGTAAAATATGTGTATCCTAGATAAGTGGATAGAGGTAGGTGGATGTTATTATATATGTAATAATGGAGATTTCTCTTCCACTTAATTGAAACTTTCCCACTTGACTGACTCTTTCCTAGTTGATTGAAGAGTAAGTGGGAGAGTTTGCATTCAATGGGGATGGACTTGTTTTCATTCCATGTAGTGCTCCTCCATCAGGAGCTAGCACTCACTACGTTTATTCCTATCTTTTTTGTGAGAGCCTCTATTCTAATGAAATAGAAATTTTAAAACCATTTTTTTTTGTATACATGATTCTATTCTATTTTTATAAAATGGAATTTTTTTCTGCAACATACTCATGAAATAATCATACAAATATAGAACACATTTCCATTCCATACAAAAATTCAAATGTTTAAATTATGTTGGTAGAATCCCTCATACCGATGGTTGTAGTAGATCCCAAGATTTGATGTAGATCCCATAGGTTCCTTCAACTTCTTGTCCAAGACTTTGTAACTAGAAATGGATGAACCACCCTGCATACCAATCCTTATCATGTTGACCCTAGGAAGATATGGGTTTCCTATCCCCCGAGACCACAAAACAATAATATTGATAGCAACTTCCTTTCCTTTCCAAGAATTTCTCAGTCCTTGAGTTAACCCCATCCTTAAGATTTTCCTTTCACATTTTGTTACTGAACTCCCTCTAATCTCCTCCCGTAAACCTAAAAATAAAACAAACCCCCCAAATCCCTCAAACTCTTATCTATATACCATTTTCAACCTTCATTTCCCTTCTTCCTTACTCCACTGCCCTTCCCTAAAACATTCATTTCTATGTCTTATTTTAGAATCTAATTCATAATAAAACATTATTTATTCAATACTTCTTTCTCAAGTAGTTCAATTCTATTAAGGATAGGTAAGTCACATTCAATATGTGGAGTCTACATCATTTATGTATTCTTGAATTGTTCAATTTAGGACCTTCATGAAACAATGGATCAATTATTAGTCTTATCCTTCATTTATTATGTTGAATATAATAATAATTAACTAGTTGTGCTGTTGAATCTTTCAAATTTGAAGTGCTGGTTTGATTAGTTTACAAAATCTAATTTCAAATCCTTTGTCTCACATGGTAGTCCTTTTTTTAATATATTTTAATGAATCTGAGGGCTTAACTTACTGAGTACATTCAATAATTTAATAATACCTTTACAAAGTTCTCAATCAATCCCCTTTATAATATTATACTTAGTAATTGGACATTTCGACAAATTCGTTTAGGAATTTTGCAATGGATAGATTATTTTAGTTTAATGATAGCATAATAATAATAATAATAATCAGTGATGGTAAATAATAACATCAACATTTATTTGTTTAATTGGTAAGTACCCTAGCAATAATCTAGTACAATTTTATCAATAATTAAGGTACATTTAATTGTTTAATTAATCATGGTTAATAGTTAAGCAATACAACTTTCCAAAGTTAATATTTATCAACAATGCTTCATATTGATGAAACTTCTCTTAATTGCTTATACAATATTTACATACAATTAATGAATAACTTAATTCACTTCTTATATACATATCCAACAAATAAACATTGAGTATTTAAATTTCATCCATGCATAATTAACATATTTTCCTACTACAACTTATACGATTATTCAACATGTTACGTATTTGCATATCGATACTAGTGTACATGTGCAAAGTGTTCACACATGTCGAGTACATGCAGAGGTCATAAATGTACTATAATAAAACATCATATCACCTATGCATAACTACTAATTAATAATAATGATGATTCATCCAAGTAGAACACACATAAATAAAACATAATTATTTTTTCATCCCTAGTTATTTAACAATTAACCATTTAAGATTCATATCCTTATCTTGTTTTTATATTAGTTTAATCAATCAAGCACAAGGAAGGGTACTAACTACCACTAGATGAATATGAAGGGATACCCAACCCTCTACAGTACTAACTAACATATCTTCCCATTCTAACCTTTGTTGACATCCTCCCTATCCTTCCTGTGCTAGTACAAAAGTGGATGCTAGCTATAATGACCTAACCACATAGAACCTAAGAACGGTAACGTCAGCTAACTAGAGGACCTAACCTCTACTAATAGTCATATGATAATCATCATCATAACAACATGGGGAGCATGTCTTAACACGTCTCTCCCACAACCTCAGGTACAATCGAAACATAGGGTGGAACATACATCCATCTGTCTCAACATATTGGTTCTATACCTTATCAAAACCATACTCTATTGCTATTGAAATTATTGGAATGTGTCATTGTTTAATCACTTTGGTAACTAAGGCTCTCTGCAAAATATGTACTACAGAACACTTCATATGAAGTATCTGACTATTGCATAGCCCATGTGTCTTACAGAGTAGTACTTTGCAAACATGCATTTATAACAATATCTACATTCAATCAGCAGTTGGTCTATATTATCAACATCACTTCATTTCATCACATACAATCATTAAATCTATCACATTATGGGTTGGTATCCACCTACCTCATCATATGTGTCTATGTGTGTGTGTGTGTGTGTGTGTGTGTGTGTGTGTGTGTGTGTGTGTGTGTCACATTTCATCAAGGGCGGCAATTAAACATACACTATTGGTATGAATGAAATGAATCTCATGATAACTACAATATCATAATTGCATAACATAACATCATGAGAATAATAACATCCTAATCATCATAATCATGGTATCAACATAAGTATGGTAATATCATAAACATAGAAACAACATATAATCATGTTTAATGTATCACAAAATATAGGTTTCCCAGTATAGGTAAGTCCATTAGATAATGAGCAGATAAAGTGTAGTACATATATCTAAAAATGATGCCTATTCAAAATATGGGGTGTTACATACCCCCACCCTTCATAAAACTTCGTCTTGAAGCTATTGTTATGCATAATAATAAAAAAATATTACTATGCAGAATATATGTGTCTTCCTATTAGAAGTCATTGGTTATGGAGGTCCCAGTTCGACCTTTACTCTATCAACTTGTGAATGCTATTTTAGAGTTTTACTTCTTTTATCACCTAATATATGTGATCCATAAGAAGGTGTTGTCTCCCATATACTATTTATTCTTTTTCTTAGCAGTATAGTTATGACTCATTAATGATTTGCTAGCTTTATTGAATTTCTCCCAAATTTACACCAATTACATTCTCAACCATGTATTAAATTCCTCTAAATGTCCTACCCAAATTATGGTCTTGGTCTCATTTTTCATGCTTAGTAATTGTTAAGGGTAATTTATATATTAAGTGAAACTTGTAGGTAAAAAACCTAAATTCAATCACACATCTCATTATGTCCTAGATTTATGTTTAACAAGGTACACTATATAAGAACCTCACTCTTTACTACAACATTACTGTATTAATAATTTAATTTCATTATCATTGTTTATATCATAGCAAAAGAGGAAAATATAGAAGTTTTCTAATAAACATACTTATATGCAATCAAAAGAAGCCACTCATACCAATATTAAGGATATCAAATATAATATTTCAAATTTGAGAATAAAGTGTCGATTATTCATGTCTAATACATTTTATATGTCATACATTTGGATAATTCAGTAGGCTCTCATATATAAGAAAAATAATAATTTCCATGAATTCCTAATATATGTGTGATTTATTGGATTAAATATAACTTAAAATAAGTTGTATGATGGTTAATAAGACATAACTAAATACCATCATTATTTTCGTGGTATTTAGTTAGGTTACAAAACTAAATACCACTCCATAGTGCTCCTCCATTAGGAAGTAGCACTAACTTTATTTATTCCTAAGGTTTTTGTGAGAGCAACTATTCTAATGAATTATAAATTTTAACAGCATTATTTGTTTATACATGATTCTATTATATTTTTATAAAATGGAATTTGTTTATGCAACATACTCATGAAAAACTCATACAACTATTGAACACATTTCCATTCCATACAAAAACTCAAATGTTGAAGTTATGCTCGTAGAATACCTCGAGCCAGTGGTTGTAGTAGATCCCCAAGTTTGATGCATATCATGTAGGTTCCTTCAGCTTCTCGTCCAATCCTTTGAAACAAGAAATGGATGAACCACCTGGATGACCAACCCTTATCGAGTTGGCCCTAGTAAACTAATGGGTTGTGTTGGCCCTAGTAAATTAATGAAATAAAACAATTTGTAATCAAAACAATTTTTATTTAATAAAATATGCTTGAGGGGGCTAACAGTGGATATAGATGTTGAAGAGTGCTTGCTTAACCACAAGAGGAAAATACAAGTGGCAGGATCCACTGAGTGAGAACTCAAGATGCACAAGGTATCATCCCTAAAAATCAGGTTTGCACTCCTAGTTGAGTGCTAAAAAGAAGGAGGCTCATAAATGACCAAGACCTAGGAAAAATTCTTTGTAATAGTATGTGCATGAGTAGAGGGAGGCTAGCATTGGATGGGGATTAAACATCTGTGAAATGCAAGAGATGGTGCATTCATATTTTTCTCTTATGGTTCAGTGAATAGGAATGGGGGTTTTTGCACAAGTAGCTTGGCTGCTCTAGGAGTTGGTTGGGAGTAACAAAATCTCCACTCTATTTTTTCCCCAGCATTGGTGCTAGGTTTCTACTTTACATTTTAATGTTGTAGAATATATCTTCGTGGATCTCTAGTAGTTAAAATCTAAATTGATTTTGATTAATCTATTTCTAATATTCTTGGATCTTACACCAATGAACTAAATATATTTTCTAATTTGCACATAAATTCCTATAAGTGACTGTATATTTCTTAAGATTCTTTATTCCTATATATCATATTAATCTGCATTTCAAAATTAAGTTTACAACTAGAATTACATTTCAATTCTAATTTTTGTTAGAAGTATAGATATGTTATTTCTAGGTATGGAAATAAAAATCCTTTTTACTTATGTTTATCCATTGTCATTATAGAAACTAAACAATACCCAATATTAATTTTATCATCATATAGACCTAGAATGTCTAGTGAAATCGCGATAGATTTTACTTAAATATTTTACCATTATAACCAAACATAACTATTAAAGTATCTAATAAAGATTTGTATAAGAAGAAGCATGAAAGAAGTACTATAATAACTCGTATAGGAGCTACTATGGCTATATAATATAGATTTCATCTTCTTTGTCATACTAATGATATAGAAAACAACATAACAAACTGTGATCACAAATAGAATTATTCTAACTATAGGTATCCTAGATATCTGGTAATTGTACGGATTGACGAAGAAAAAATTCATGGATCAAAGATCCTTAATTATGTATTATGTTTATAAATCGTTACTATATTGAACATCTAAGGGTTTGTTATATTAACCTTGATCTATTATAAAGGATCACATCACCCGCCATGGAATCGAATCGTTTAAAGTTTACAATACAAAATAATGTTGTGGGAATCCTTTAAACGTCCCTTAATAGGTATCGATAATAAAACAACTGAAATACATTTGACAAAACTGAATGATAATTTTAATTATCAGATCTATTATTGAAATGCATATCAATCAACATGGGTAAACATTCTAAAGAGAAATAGTTGTTGTAATTTTCCATACACTCCTATCATCGTGGGATCGAATCCTTATTATACCCAACAATTTTTTTTTAAGTTCGATCTATACACGACTATTTTACAGAAGTAATCATTTATTCAAGAGGATTGGCATTTTAGGAAGAAACCACATCGTGTTTGTCGAGCCGAGTCTTAACCTCTTTTTAACAACTTTAAATACCGAGTATAATTCAACCCAAAGACAGAGTCTCATTTTCTTTCCATCTCCTCTAATGTTTAAGTACATCCTTCACACTTAGTTTCTTTTCCAAAGGTTTTAGCAATTGAAATTTTTGGCTAAGTAAACTTTCCTTTTACTACCAATAAATCGGAGTAACTTGTCCACTGTCACCGACACATTGAAAGTAACTCACAATTTTTCTCCGAAACGGTCGAAGGATCTTGGCCAATGTTGTCGATGGATCAAAATAATTTTTTCTCTCTTATCATTTCATCGTAACTCAAATAATCCTTTCGACACCATCATAAGTAACACAAGATTCCTTCGAAGTGGTTACAACATCTTGGCTTATGTTTCCAATGGTAAGGAGTACCGAGTAGTCAAAACATCTCAAAAATTTCCGCTGAAATCATTGCATGCTCTCACTTCTGAAGAAAAGGGACTAGGTTGTCGATTCCTTCTGCGTGACTTAGATTTTGTCTCTGATACGATTAGTTTGTCTTTTGAAATATTGTCTAAATAATCAAGTCACAAGTTAAAGAAGTAGTATCATGATATCTTAGGGGGGTTTTGAAGAGTATCGCCGACATTGTTGACATTGTTATTTATTCATTGCAGTGATCAGCAGTGGTTTTCGTGCCAAGATCAACCTGTATAAGAAACAACAAGTTATAATAAAATTTCAAGTTAAGGTGCATGTTGAAACAGATAATAAGGTTCTTAGTTGCAGTGTACAATAGAAGTAAGTGGCAGGATGGTTCAAGACATGTATAGTATCCCACACCATAATATAGGCTAGCCTAACTTAAATACAAACATAATTTAAACAGGTTTAAACAAAGTACATCTCCTGAAGGAGTATGGATGAAAGTTCGAGAAGGAACTAGCCATCATAATCTTCAACAAATCCGGTAGTAGAAAGAAGGACTATATGTTTTTTAGATTCAACAGTAAATTTAACAAAGAATGCTACTAAACTAAACATGAAAATAACGCATGAAATTTTTTTTATGTACAATTTTTAGGTGTGTTACACTCCACAATACTAACTGACATATCCTCCCAGCCTAACCTATGTCGGCGTCCTCCATATCCTTCCTATGCTAGTACAAAAGTGGATGCTAGCTATACTGACCTCACCACATAGACCCTAATAGCGATAGCATTGGCTAACTAGAGGACCTAGCCTCTCCTAGTAGGCATCCAACCGTCTCCATCACAAAAACATGTGGAGCATGTCTCAACATGACCCTCCCATGACCTTGGGTACCATAGAATCATAGGGTGGAACAAACATCCATCCCTCTAAACATTTTCGGTCTATACCCTATATATATATATATATATATATATATATTATATATATACACACACATTATATATATACATATATATATATATATA
>LPNX010867932.1:298885-364850 GCA_001517045.1 Pseudotsuga menziesii
ATAATCACATCCTAATCATCATAATAATGGTATCAACATAAACATGGTAACATCCTAAACATGGCAACAACATTTAATGGGTCTAAGGTACCGAAAATATAGTTTGCTTAGTTTAGTTGAGTGCAATAGATAATAAGCAGATAACGTGTAGTAGGTATGTCTTAAAATCATGGCTAGTCAAAATAGGGGTTGTTACATACACCTACCCTTCAAGAAACTTCATCCGGAAGTTATTGCTATGCATGATTAAAAGAAGATATTATGGAGAATATATGTGTCTACCTATTAGAAGTCATTAGTTATGGTGGTCCCACTTCGAGCTTTACTTTATAAACTTGTCAATGTTATTTTTCAGTTTTAATGCTTTTATCACCTAATATATGTTCTTCATTTAATCCTAAATAATATCCTAGCAACTAGTGTTACCTCATCAAGGATCCCCATTTGTAACACACATAAAGGTTCATTATGCCTTACTAGAGAGTTACCCACAACAATCTATACACTTTGCAAAAAACAATTATATTCTTGTTTGTATTGTGATTCATAATAAGTTTTTGTCTCCCATATACCATTTATTTTTGTTCTTGAGGGTATAGTTATGACTCATTCATGTTTTCTTTGCTTTATTCCATCTCTCCCATATTTACACCACTTACTTTCTCACCAGTGTATAAAATTCCTCTAAAGGTCCTACTGAAATTACGGGTTTGGTCTCATTTTTCACACTTAGTAATTGTTAAGGGTATTTTATATATTAAGCGACACATTTAGGTCACAAACCCAAATTCAATCACGCATATCATAATGTTGTATATTTATGTTTAACAAGGTACACTATCTAAGGACCCCACTCTTATTACTACATTACTATATTAATAATTTAATTTCATTATCAATGCTTATCTCATAGCAAAAGATGAATATATAGAAGTTTTCTAAGAAACATACCTATATGGAAGCAAAATAGTCCACTCATGCCAATATTAAGGATATCAAATATAATATTTCAAATTTGATAATAAAGTGTCTATTATCCAAGTTCAATACATTTTCTATGTCATACTTTTTAATAAGTCGAGAAGGCTTATCATATAAAATAAAATTAATAAGTTCCATGAATTCCTAATATATATGTGATTTACTGGATTAAATATAACTTAAAGTAAGTTGGATGATGGTTAAGAAGAGATAGATAAATACCCTGATTATTTTTATGGTATTTGGTTAGTTCACAAAACTAAATACCATTCTGTAGTGCTCCTCCATGCACTAGCTCTGTTTATTCCTAAGGTTTTTGTGAGAGACTCTATTCTAATGAAATGGAAATTTTAACAACATTATTTGTTTACATACGAGTCTATTATATTTTTATAAAATGGATTTGTTTCTACAAAATACTCATCTAATAATCATACAACTATAAAACAAATTTCCATTCCATACAAAAATTCATATCTTTAAGTTATGTTGATACAATGCATGGCACCGGTGGTTTTAGTATATCTCGAAGTTTGATGTAGATCCCATAGGTTCCTTCAGCTTCTTGTCCAATCCTTTGAAACCATAAATGGATGAACCACTCTACCGACCAACCCTTATCAAGATGGCCCGTGGAAACCAATGGGTTTCCTAGGCCCCAAGCCCACATTCCAATAATCCTAAGAGAAAATTCCTTTCCTTTTGAATAATTTCCCAGTCCTTGTGTTAATCCTCTCCTCAATATTTTTCTTTTTCATTTTGTTACCCAAATCCCTCTACTCTCCTCCTGTATACCTCAATATAAAACCATCTCAACAAATCCCTTGAACTCTTATATATATATATTTTTCGACCTTCATTTTTCTCTCGACTTACTCCACTTCTCAAGTCCCCAAAACATTTGTTTCTATGGCTTGTTTTACAATCTAATTCATAATAAAATATTGTTTATTCAATACTTCTTTCTCAAGCAGTTCAATGCTATTTACTCTAGTTAAGTCACATTCAATAGGTGGAGTGTACATCATTTAAGGATTCTCGAATCGTTCAATTTAGGACCTTCATGAGATGATCAATCAATTATTAGTCGTATCCTTCATTTAATAGGTTGAATAGAATAATAATTAAATAGTTAGATGTTGACTCTTTCAGACCGAAGTGGTGGTTGATTAATTTACAAAATCTCATTTTAGATCATTTGTCTCACATGGCATTACTTTTTCGGTATATTTTTATGAATCCTATATTAACTTAATTGATAGATTCAATAATTTAATAATACCTTTACAATGTTGTCAATCAATCACATTTATAATATTAGACTTAGTAACTCGAGATTTCGACATATTCGTTTATGTATTTTGTAATGGATATATTATTTTTGTTTAGTGATAACAATAATAATATCAACTACTACTTATCATAATTAATAATAATAATTATAATAATAATAATTGATGGTAAATAATAATATCAACATTTATTTGTTTAATTTCTAAGCACCCTAGCACTAATCTAGTGCACTTTTATCAATAATCAAGGTACATTTAATGATTTAATTAATCATGATTAATAGTTACAAAATACAACTTTCCAAAGTTAGTACTTATGAACGATACTTCAAATTGATGACACTTCTCTTACTTGCTTATTACAATGTTTACATATAATTAATGAATAGTTTAATTGACTTATTCTACAAATATCCAACAACTAAACATTCATTATCTGAATTTCATGAATGCATAATTAACATGATTTTCCTACTACAACTTATATGATTATTCAACATGTTCTGTAATTGCATATCAATACTAACGTACATGTGCAAAGTGTGTAAAGTGTCGAGCATATGCATAGGTTAGAAATGTACTATAAGAAAACATCATATCGCCTATGCATACCTTCTAATTAATAATACTAAGAATTCATGCAATTAGAACACACATAAATATAACACAATTATTTTATCATCCCTGGGTATTTTAACAGTCAACCCTTTAAGATTCATATCCTTATCTTTGTGTTGATATTAGTTTAATCAATCTAGCACAAGGAAGGATACCGAATACAATTAACTCAAGATCAAAGAGTATCCAACCCTACACATTACTAACTAACATATCCTCCGATCATAACCTCTGTATGCATCGTCCGTGTCCTTTCTTTACTAGTACAAAAGTGGATGCCACCTATACTAACCTGACCACATAGAACCTAAGAGTGTTAGCCTAGGATAACTAGAGAACCTAGCCTCTCCTAGAAGCCATCCCAAAGTTGTCATCACAACATCATGGAGAGCATGTCTTAACATGACCCTCCCATGACCTAGGGTTTCATATAAACATAGGTTGGAACATACATACATCCCTCTCAACATCCTGGGTCTATACCCTATCAAAACCATACTATCTTGTAATCGATATTATTGGAATGTGTCATTGTATCATCACTTTGGTAATTAAGTCTCTCTGCAAAATACATACTACACCATGATTCATATCAAGTATCTAACTATTACATAGCCCATGTGTGTGGTAGATTATTACTTTGCAAAAATACATTTTGAACAATATATAAATTCAATTAGCAGTTGTTGTTCTGCATTATCAAGAACATTTAATTTCATCACATAAAATCATTAAATCAATCACATCATGGGTTGGTATCCACGTAAAACATCATATATATATATCACATTTCATCAAGGACAACAATTAAGCATCCACTATCATTATGAAATAAAGGAATCTCATGATAACTACAATAACATAATCGCATAACATAATAACATTATGAGAATAATAACATCATAAAAATAGAAACAATATATAATAAGGTGTAAAGTACCGAAAATATAGTTTGCTTAGTCTAGCTTAGTCCAATAGATAATAAGCAAATAACATACAGTTGGTCTATCTGAAAAAGCATGCCTAGTCAAAATATGGGGTGTTAGATACACCCAACCTTCATGAAAGTCTATCCCGAAGTTATTGTTATGCATGATTATAAGAAGATATTATTATGTAGAATATATGTGTCTTCCTATTAGAATTTATTTACTATGGTGGTCCCACTTTGACCTTTACATTATCAACTTGTCAATGTTATTTTACAACTTCACTTCTTTTATCACCTAATACATGTTCTTTATTTCATCCTAAATCATATCCTAGTAACTAGTGTGACCACATCAAGGCTCCCCATTTGTAACACTCATCAAGGTTCATTAAACCTTACTAGAGTGTTATCCACAAGAATTTATACACTTTGCAAAAATAAAAAATATAGTCTTGTTTGTATTGTGATTCATAAGAAGGTGTTGTCTCCCATATACCATTTATTTTTGTTCTTTGTTGTATAATTATGAATTGTTTATGATTTTCTATCTTTATTGAATCTCTCTCAAATTTACACCACTTACCTTCTCACCAATGTATTAAATTCCTCTAGAGTTCCTACTCAAATTACGTTCTTAGTCTCATTTTTACTCTTGGTAATTTTTAAGGGTATTTTTCATATTAAATGACACTTTAAGGTCACAAACCTAAAATCAATCACAGATCTCATCATACTATATATTTATGTTTAACAAGTTAAACTATCTAAGGACTCCACGCTTATTACTACAATACTATATTAAAAATTTGATTTGATTATCAATGTTTATCTCATAGTAAAACAAAAAATATATATAAGTTTTCTAAGAAACATACTTACATGCAAGCAAAAGAAGCCACTCATACCAATATTAAGGATATCAAATATAATATTTGAAATTTGAAACAAAGTGCTCATTATTCAAGCTTAATACATTTTCTATGTCATACTTTTTAATAAGTCGTGTAGGCTTCTCATGTATAATAAAAATAATAATTTCCATGAATTTGTGATATATGTGATTTACTGGATTAAATATAACTTAAAATAAGTTGTAAGATGGTTAATAAGACATAACTAAATACAATAATTATTTTGATGGTATTAAGTTATGTCACCAAACTAAATACCATTTCGTAGTGCTCCTCCATCAAAAGATAGCACTAACTATGTTTATTACTAAGGTTTTTTTCAAAGCCTCTATTCCAATGAAATGGAAATTTTAACAACATTCTTTGTTTATACATTATTCTATTATATTTTTGTAAAATGGAAATTTTTTCTACAACATACTCATGAAATAATCATACAACTATAGAACACATTTCAATTTTATAGAAAAATTCAAATGTTTAAGTCATGCTCGTAGAATATCTAGCATTCATGGTTGTAGTAGATATGATAGTTTAATGTAGATCATGTAGGTTCCTTCATCTTCTCATCCAAGCCTTTGTAACCAGAAATGGATGAACCACCATGACGACCAATGCTTATCGTGATGATCCTAGGAAACTGATGAGCTTCCTAGGCCTCAAGCCTAGATACCAATAATCCCAAGAGCAACTAGCTTTTCTTTTCAAGAATTTCTTAGTCCTTGAGTTAACCCCCTCAAGATTTTCCTTTTTCGTTATGTTACCTCACTCCCTCTACTCTCCTCTCATAAAATCAAAAAATAAAACCATCCCCCCAAATCCCTCAAACTCCTATCTATATACCATTTTCAACCTTCATTTGCCTCCTGACTTACTCCACCTCCCTTCCCCAAAACATTCATTTTCATAGCTTGTTTTACAATCTAATTCATAGTAAAATATTATTTATTTAGTACTTCTTTCTTGACAAATTCAATGGGTGGATTTTATATCATTTAAGGATTGTCAAGTTCTTGAATTTAGGACCTTCATGAGATGATAAATCAATTATTAGTCTTATCCTTCATTTAATATGTAGAATAGAATAATAATTAAATAGTTATGATGTTGACTCATTTAAATTTGAAGAGGTGGTTTGATTAATTTACAAAATCTAATTTTGAATCCTTTGTCTCACATGGAAGTACATTTTTTTTAATGTATTTTAATGAATCATATCTTAACGTATTTGGTACATTCAATAATTTAATAATACCTTTTTCACAATTTTCGATCAATCACCTTTATAATATTAAAATTAGTAATTGGATATTTCGACATATTCGTTTAGGAATTTTGTAATGGACATATTACTTTAGGTTAATGATAACATAATAATAATAATAGTAATAATAATAATAATGATAATAATATCAATTACTATTTATCGTAATTGATAATAATAATAATAATAATAATAATAATAATAATAATAATAATAATAATAATTTGTGGTAAATAATAATATCAACACTTATTTGTTTAATTACGAAGTACCCTAGCACTAATATAGTACACTTTTATCAATAATCAAGGTACATTTAATCGTTTAATTAACCAGGATTACTAGTTAAACAATACAACTTTCCAAAGTTAATGTTTATCAACGATACTTCATATTGAAGACACTTCTCTTAATTGCTTATTAGAATGTTTACATACAACTAATGAATAACTTAATTGAATTATTTTACACATATACAAAAACTAAACATTCATTATTTGAAATTAATCAATGCATAATTAACATTTTTACTACTACACCTTATATAATTATTCAACATGTTATGTATTTGTATATCGATACTAGCGTACACGTGCAAAGCGTGCATGCATGGCCAATGTATGCATAGGTCAGAAATGTACTATAAGAAAACATCATATTGCCTATGAATACCTGTCAATTAATAATAATAATCATTCATGCAAGTAGAACACAAATATGTATAACATAATTATTTTAGCATCCCTATTTATTTTAACACTTAATTGTTTAAAATTCATATCCTTATCTTTTTGTTTATGTTATTTTAATCAATCAAGCACAAATAAGTGTATCGACTACCACTAAGTCAAGATCAATGAATACCCAACCCTCCACAATACTAACTAACATATCCTGCCATCCTAACCTATGTCTGCATCCTCCTTATCCTTGGTCTCCTAGTACAAAACTGGAAGCGAGCTATACTAACATGAACACATATAATGTAAGAGTGGTAGAGTTGGCTAACTAGAGGACCTAGCCTCTCCTAGGAGGCATCTGATCATCATCATCATGACATCTTGGGGAGTGTGTCTCATCATATCCATCCCACAACCTCGAGTATCATAGAAACATAGGGTAGAACATACATCCATCCCTCTCAACATCATGGGTATATACCCTATTGAAACCGTATTCTACTCTTATCGATATTATTTGAATGTGTCATTGTATCATCACTTTGGTAATGAAGGAACTCTGAAAAATGTGTACTACACAAAACTTCATATCAAGTATTAGACTATTACATAGCGCCTATGTCCTGCATATTAGTACTTTGCAAACATACATTTATAACAATATCTACATTCAATCAACAATTGGTCCATATTATCAACATCATTTCCTTTCATCACATAAAGTAATTAAATAGATCGCATCATGGGCTGGTATCCATGTACCACATCATATATATAATACATTTCATCAAGGATGACAAAAAAAAAGTCGTCGTCATGAAAGAAAGGAATCTCATGATAACTACAATATCATAATCACATAACATATTAACATCATTAGAATAATAAAATCCTAATAATCATAATCATGGTATCGTCATAAGCATGGTCACATCATAAACATAGAAACAACATATAATCATCTCTAACATACTCAAAATATAGTTTGCTCAGTCTAGTTGGGTCAAACAAATAAGAAGTAGATAACGTGCAGTAGGTTTGTCTAAAAAGCATGCCTAGTAAAAATATGGGGTGTTACATTCCATTTCTTTTTTCTTTCTTATATTGTCCTAGTGGTGTCTAGATATGAGGTCGCGGCCTTCCTTTTAGTCCCTTTCGCTAGACTTTCTTCCCTTCCTTTACAAGATTTAAGTAAGTTTTCATGTCCAAAAGTGCAAATCCAAGAGAGACATGGGTACCAATTTAGGAGAAGAAGTCTCTTTTAAACTCTGTTAAGGAAGGAATTAACCCAACTACCCATCAATTATCAACAATTTATTAGCTACTAAATTTACCAAACATTACCTATGCTTTGTTTTTGTTTATGGGCCACAGAAGTTAAAAGAACCTACTGAATTAGACATGGTCCATTTCTCTAGACAATTTGAGAGGTCTCTCCTTTGGATGCCACTACAAACTCTAGTGACATGTTATTTTAAAATTTTTCATAATTTTGATATTAATTTAGAAATAAATTTTAATGAAACTATTATGTGTTTTTTCTTAAATACGAAATTATTTTTGTTATTTTTTTATATTTGACACTTGTGACCAACAAATACACACTGAGAATAAAAATGAACAGCATGGTTGTCAATTTGAATGCCTATATTTTATCACATGACTAGCTCTATATCTATAGACAAGATATCAAATATAATAAACACATGCTCATTATGAAAATATGTTGTAATACTCAGCACATTCTTAGTATGATGATTGAGTAAATTGTGCCAAAAAATAGTTTTTAGTATGATTTCTTAAATATTAAAATACTATGTCAAATTATACAAGTTTTTATTATTCCATTTTCATAAAATTAAAATAAAATGAATTACCTATATTAGAAACCTAAAAGCTTTTAGTTATTTATGAAGCAAAACTTGAGAAATTTATTTTATCAAAACAATACATCATGGATAATACATAATGAAAGATTTGTTGCACTTTGGGATTTCCATATGTTCAAGTTCACATGAAATAATAGCTCGGGAATTTAAAAGAGTCCATACCTAGGAAAAAGCAACCTTATCATACTTATTTTGACAAAGGAATGAGAGAATCTTATAGTATAACCTTAACTTCAATGGGTTTTTTAATGAAGCATTTCTACAAAGAGCATATTATATTTATCTCGGCTTTCATCTCAATTCCTACGGCTGAAGTATTCTTTTGGAATAAAATGACACAATTTTAAAAGTTTGAAGCATTCCTTTGGAATAAAATGGCACAATTTTACGCAACATGTTAACCTTTCAGAATTTGATATGTTGCATTACATTTCACCTCATATTAACCTACGGAAAGGATTTTGGTTTCCATACTTTGTTTATTTCGTAAGTTCACTTAATGTACCTAAAATGCATAATGGTGACGAAGTAATCATTTGGAATAAAATGGCACAATTTTACTCAATGTGTTAACCTTTCATAATTTGATATGTTGGATTACATTTGACCTCATATTAACCTCCGGAAAGGATTCCGGTTTCCATGTTTTGTTTGTTTCGTAACTTTATTATTTAATGTACTTCAAATGGATAATATTGACACATGTTACTTTTGAGTTCTCTCTGTAATTGTTATTAATTTGTTTTGGTCACATCGTATCCAACAATCTAGATTTTCTAAATACATATCAATGAAAAACATAGATAAATAAGTCAATGTTATTTTTTAATTAAAAATTAAACTTTTTAATATAACAGATTTTTTAATTGAAAATTAAAGTCTTCATTTTTATTTATTTTTTAATAAAAACTTTAACTTACATAAATAAGTCTATGTTATTTTTTAATTAGAAATTAAACTTTTTAATATAACATATCTTTTACTTGAAAAATGTTTATTTTTTAATACAACTCGTACATTATTTTTTCAACAAAACTTTGTGTGACTACAAAAGTTTAAAACGTCCAAAAAAAGTACTCTACAAGGGCAGAGATTAAATGAAATTCCATCGCTCTATGAAGGATTACATACTACCAATTTTATTACTAGCGATGTAAGGTAGGCTTAAGTGCATGTCGTACATTAATTGTGTCAAAATTAAATATTAGATATCATAGGTTCCACTTCAATACATGAGGGCGTTCGAAGTAGAATTTAAATTATTTTTTCCAATTTTAAAAAATAACAAGCATATTGGTATTAGTGTAACGTTTTAATAATTACATTAAGGAACAAATTATGAATGATATTTTACCATCTAAATCACTGTTTTTCCAATTTTAAAAATTAACAAGCATATTGTTATTAGTTTAAATATTTAATAATTACATTTAAAAAACAAATTATTAATGATATTTTATAGTGTAAATCATGCTTACCATTGGAGCTTAGATTTGCATGCCATTGTAACAACATTGTAACGGTTTTGTTAGTTATTATATTAGCTAATAGGGATAATTTATTTTGAAGGGTGGGACATCAGAATATGTGGTAAAGAGATGGAACATGGTCACATAGAGGTACTTTTGATATCACTTTTAAGTATATTTATCTTCTGCTTCCTATCAATCTTTAAAAAAATTGACAAGTGAGCCACTCAAATATTCTATCACTAGATTCAAGCAAGTGATAAGCTATTTCTAGTATGTGAGGGTGCATTCAATTAATTTAGGGATATTTCGGCATACGAGGGTGCATTCCTTGGAATTAGGAACTTAACTAGACGAATCAAGTACATGTAGGGCCTCCTTCACTATTATGAGAATATTCTAATCATACATGAGTTATGCATGGATTGCATACCTTATTTTAGCAAACATAACCTCCACTTGTCATCTAGGCTAGTTACGAGACTCTTCACGCATCTTTGAGAAATTGCATGTGGCTAACTAAGGACATTTAAGTTTTGAGTTAATCCCAAACAAGTCCTAATGCATCATCATAAAATTTGAATTGCCTCCCTGAGTAATTTGAAATGTATATGTAACACCATTATTAATTCTTTGTACAGTGTTGAATAAGGTTTCAATGTGTTTTTTATGAGAGATATTTCTCTTTACTCTCTATGTTCTATCTCCCTGTGTAAAACTACTCAGATTATTGATGTTCATACTTTTATAAACCTAGTTGTGATATCGTGTAGGTGATGACAATATTTTACATGGTATCAATGTAATAGTAGTTCTAGCTCTATTTTCATGGCTCACAACTAGTCGGAATCTAGGATCAAGATACTTTATTTTGCATGTAAAACACATGAGAGAGACACAACAATTAATATAGGTGAATCCCAACATGTTATTCTCACCCTAGTGAACTGCTATTAGTGTAATTCTTATGCCATTTTCTCTTGAAGATTAAGGGTCCTTATTGGAATATTATGGGAACAAAAGTTGAAACTAATTTTGTAGTGGAGAAAGAAGAATGGTTTAACATGATCAATGAAGCATCTGGATTACTATGGTTCTTCACCCCTCCCAAACTCAAATATTATTGACATGAAACTAATCAATTTTCCAATGAAGTCTGTATCAAGCTAGAAACACTCTTTCAATAGTAGGATCACATAGGAAGACTTCAATTGGAGAATAAACTCAACAACTTGAGCATGAGAATTATCCAAGACTACTCTGTATAATTTGAATCATGTGCTTCTCTCTTAATGGGACATGATCCAATAATTGTAATCAATCATTTAACTAAGGGAGAACTTGGTATAGATCAAGTTCTTGGATATGATGCATTATATATAATCCATTGTTCAATTGAAGGAGAACTTGCTAAATAACAAGTTCTTATTGAGAAGGATCTCACTGATGTCTCTTCAATTATCTCGAGCAACATTTCAAATTTGCATGCAAAAGTTGTTCATATTGATGAACATGGTTTTGTCTATCCAAAAACCTATTTAGGAAGAACACTCTCTTCATGCAATAGGTGATGTCATCTACTATCTAATAGATACAATGTGTGCCATTTGAAATATGCATGTAGAAGTTGTTAATGTTATTCCAGATCTAGTAGTTGAATTAGTTTGGACACAATATTCTCTTTATGCAACAAGTGATCTAGTTTCCTATCCAACATATAAAATGTTGCCCACTCACATTCTCAGAGTTCTTTTCATGAACTAATTGCATCATATAAATTGATGTGCATACACAACCACTTGTTTAGTATAGGATATCCATGGTGTTTTTCAAAATTAGCAGGAAATCCATATCTGAATACTACCATGAATGAGTAGTATTAGTCTGTGATGAATAACAAACTTCTGTAGCCATATTCTCTTAGACACCATAGGAGGAAAATTTCATTTACCATAAGTGGAAGAATTGATCATACTTGGAAGTAGATGGCTAGGAGAAAGATTAATACCAAACTCAATGTAGAACAATCCTCTTCTTTTGGGTAGGTGGAGAGAAGTTGGGGGGTGATAGGAGGGATCCCACTATGTTTTCCCTCTTTTACCACTTTAAAATGATATTTTTGTATACTTGAGTACCGAATATGGTTTCAAATTAGAAGGATCCATTTCTTTATGCATTATTTTCACCAAGTTGGGGTTATGGGATAGAGTTAGAGCATGTTTACCCTCTCTATAGCATTGATATATCACCTATTTACTTTAGAGGTTGGTCTCATGTTCCTCGTGGTAATATTTGAACACAAATTGACCAACTGATCCACTATAGCACTTTGCCCCTAGCTTCAAGGGAGTAATCTACTATTTTCTAACTGTGTTGACCCATTCAATGATCAAGGGAAATTTGTGGCATATAAGGGCCCATTCGTTGAAATTACATACTTTTCCCTTAATTTAGGGATCGATATTGCATGTTTGAGCTGTTGGACTGATTCTAGTAGCTTAGTTCAACCCACGGGGGATTTACTTGTTGACCAATATCCTAGCACGTTAGTTCATATTGCGGGTTTTAAATTTCTTACAAACCAGACCAATATATTGCAGGTATTGGGGGGGATGAGGGGTTTATTGTGGGGGGTTAGGGGGATTTATAAGGATTAGGCTATAAAAATGGGTGGTGGGGAGGTTTTAGGTATTGGGAGGGGGTTTCAACAAAAGGATTTTGGACCAATATACATAGAAATTAAGGGTATTCTTTAATATTCCATGATTGCACGTGCTATGTGAGAGGTTCATTGAGTGAGTCCCCTGTGGTTCAACCACTAATCAAGGACATGTATCATTATGCTCTACTATTCCAAGAAATTTCCTATCATGCATGAGTTATACAAGTGTTAGATCCATGATTTGAGGAAACTAAACCTCCCATTGCCATATGGGTTAGTTATGATCCTATTAACCTATCTTTAATAGATTGCATGTATATCTAAGGACATATCAGATCTGAATTAATCCTAAGTATGTTTTCATGGATCACAAGAAAATTAAATTTGCCTCCTTGAGTAATTTGAATTTCTATATATGTAATACCATTATTCATTATTTGTATTATTGAATAAGATTTTAGTGCTTTTGATCCAATATTTTTCTATTCACGCCCTCTAATCTCTTTTCAATTCTGAATTTGCTTAGAGTATTGTTGTTCTTAATTTTGTAGATCTAGTTCTAATCTTCATAATATTTTACAATTATACCGTGAATTCTTCTACACTCGCCCTTACACGTCATGATGATGATTAGGGAACGTTTACAGAGTTCAGTGGAATGAGATTGAGTAGAATGACATATTATTTTTAATATTTGGTGATAAACATTCACATGGAAAGTTGGTGCACATGAGGAATTACCTCCGAGATGACAAGTGATCTATTTATCTACATCGAATACAAAAAATTGATGTTTAGTTACAAGGTTTAGAGGAGAGGTACGTAGACTATAGAAGAATAAGGGAAGGGATGCATTTGTTATTGTTTCATGATATCATACCAGGTATTCAAAACAAATGAGAAGGGAGATCAATTCCATGTAACATAGAGTCAAAAATGAAGAGAAGTATAACTTCAAATGCTGGGTAAGATGTAAACAATAGGAAAAGAGTTCCATACACTAACTTCACCAGAATTAGGAATCAAGGTAATATGGAATTGTTGTCTCATATTGGCATATCAAAGAATTACTAGATTGTGTAATTGGGAGAAAATGGAGTCATGAAAAAATTTCCTTTTAGTGACTAAACCCACTTAACTCCAAGCATGGCGTCTTCTTAATTTTGTCTATGGAATTGCATTGAAAAACTATTCTCTCTTTTCTCTATAGAAATTTGCAAAAAGGAACGGTAGAAGTCATGGGGATTTCTTACAATTTTCATTTCATTTACCTTTTCTTATCATCATGAAACATAGCCCAAACTTACATGATGATGTTGGAAATGAAATGAATTAAGAAATTAAATTTAATCTATACATATAACATGAAGTGAATGATGTGACACAACTCCATTGTGAATTTTTGAATTACAAGCATTAAATCCATATCCTCTCATTGATTGCATGGATGAAATTAGATACATTAGAAGAAATTTCAACTCAAAATGGGAGTTTCAACCCTAATTCAAATGCCATGTCATCATGTGTTAGCCAATGAAATTACTTTAAATTTGAAATACCAAATAGGTCTTAAACAATTTTTTAATATAAATTTGGGGATAGGTATAAAAAAAAAACTACCCTTTTTGTTGGTATTTTCGACATGTCTCCCTGTGTTTTTACTCAAATTTTGATCGGGAGATCTCGTTGGATGAAGAATTTAATTCCACATCCAACGAGTTCTCATGATCGAAATTTGAGTAAAAACACAGGGAGACATTTCGAAAATACGAACAAAAAGTAGTTTTTTTCTTTTCTTGGTCATGAATTAATAAATATTATTTTATTATTTTAACTATTATTTAATTATTTTCCTTAGGAGGCCCATTTTAAGTTGAAATTTCCTTTAATGATTGGTGGTTATATATATTTTAGATTAATATGTTGGAATATGTTTCAAGATTATAGTTCCATTAGTTCAATTTACATATGTAGATACGTAGGAGATTTTAGGATGTCAAGAGGAAATTGAATCTAAAAAACCATGGAATATCAATGTAGCTCTTAGATATACATAAAAATCTAAAAATTAATGTGGAAAAGGAATAAATGTAAAAGGGGATGTAAACACAGTGGTACTAGTGAAATAAGACAAACCAAGTAGGTAGATGGAACTCTCACAACAAAAATTGATGCCAATTTATAACGTGAAGATATCATTCCTATATCATACAACTTATGTTGCAATTTTCCTTTATATTCTTAGAATTCTTTGATTACAATGTTTAATGGAATTTTCCTAGATTTATCTTCAAAAATATTAGATTTCATTTAAATAAAATCATAATATTTTTAGATAGGATTTTGGATATACTAATGGGTATTCTTAGGGATTGGAAAAGAAAAGGCATGTCTATATTTTTTAAAATCATGGTGGTTTGGTTTCTTGTAAATACTTTTTGTGTGAATATAAATAGAAAACCACTTGGCTTAGAAAAATAAATTAACAATGAGTGAAGTTTCATAATTAAGTACTCATTTTAATAATCAAGACATAATAATCGATATTAATAAATAAATCATCAATATTAATAAATAAATAATACATTTATTTAGATCCATAATACCCATATTTGACAATGAAATGAAAAAAAAAATCAATAATTATACGTGCTTTTCATTTGTTAAAAAATTTAATAAAAGATAAAGTTTATATAACTTCTATAAAAAAACTACACCAAATTCGATGAACCAAAATCATATTGTCCTCTACTAAATTGTAATAAATAGAAGGAATATAAACAAATCTTTTGTTTACCCATGCAAATGAAAATAAAATTAGCTAAACCACCGGTCATTAGCTAACCCTAACTCAATATTAGAAGAGTATAACATGGTACAAAAATATGACACAAATGTAAGGAATAAACATAATTCGAACTTAAAAAAAAAATTATCCAATCCTTTTCCTTTGGCCTTATGCCATACCTAGGTTCCTAGGTCATGCCAAGGATTTACAAATTGCACTTGGGATGTATAGGTGAATCAGGCCTTCAAATATAAAGTGAACTAATGTTTCTAGGCCAAGTAAATTAATTTCTAGGACAAGTAAATGCATTAGCTCAGTTAAAATAGAAGATAAAAATTCCCACTACATAACCATTCCAAACTGCTGAGATAATACAACTCTAAATAGAAAAAGAGAAAATATATGTTGGATATATACACTATAGGGAACTAGCAGAGGAGAGAGAGATTATATTAAATTAATTATATGCAAATATCATCCCTCAACCTTAATAAGATATCCATTAGTGCTAATGTGCCTTTACAAACACCGTTTTAAGAGGTGCAAGAAGAAATCCAGCTTGCAACAAAAGCATATTAGAGTGTAAAGGAACCTAAAAAGCAGTTAGTAGACGATTCATGTGATGGAATAAAATAATGTAGGTCTGTAATAATCTTGATCCATTGCAAGACTCAACTGGACCCATCAAATACTTCTTAGTCCCAATTGAATCTTTGGTAAGATCCATTACTTAGTAATCCAAACAGATTAGTCGATCCACAACTCAGTCCTTCCAACAGATTAGTCAATTCAACAAATAATTCAACTAACACACATGTTGAAGGATCATCACTCTTATCATTGGTACTTGTTGATTCTACCACATTTCAGATGGAATTCTGAGCAATCATAATGCATCAGAAATTAGATCAACATGGCAACATTGTCTCTTCATCTTCTTCTAGCTCACAAATGTTCTCTTAAATAAGTTGTAACTATTTTCTTTGTAATTGAAACATAATGGATAGTCACCCAAGTGTCCCTAATATTGTATAAATACATGCAAGATCAAAATAAAATAAAAAAGCATGTTAATTCTCTGCTTTTAATATTTCAGTCAGATGATTTCCTAAAGAGAAGGCTCGATTATTTACTAATGGATCCTACATTCAACCTTTTTGTATGTAAAAAATTCCATTGAATCTTTGCACCATTTTTCTTACATACTAAGAGACTGACCTCTCATTACCATTGCTCAATACAACTAGAGTTTTCACCCTTGGGGTTTCTCGATTATCAATTCATGTCTCACATTATTTTTTGTTTTGTATTGTCTATTGATTTGAAATTGTTTCATATTTGATGTATTTTCCATTATATTTGTTTCATTATTAAGTATGTGCACTCTTATCTTTTTCCATAATAGATCATGACTCATTCAGTTGACTTTGTTCTCCCATCGTTGAATAGATCCATGACAACATATCATTGCTATTAGAGAACAATTGTTGTATACTTTATTAACAATACTAAATTCTACCTATTTAGACACTTTATAGTACTTACCTATTTAAATTTCCCTTTCCTCATACTTTTGAATATTTATTTTCTCACAATACTAGACCGGAGGTGACAGATGAAATTGTGGGTCCAACACTCCTAGTAGTGAAACTGGATGACTCATAGAGAAATAACTTGCTTGGAACTGAACTAAAATGTATAAACATTCAATGATATCCTTTATCAACTCACAAGTTCATGTGGCTCAACTTCAGTTAACAAGCCAATAATAAATTTCTTCGACAAGGATATCGCCTTTAAGGTACATATGAACTTGGATATACAAAACTTGGAAGGAAATATCTATGCCAAATATGTATATAATTGGATACACCAATTGGGTTCCCATTTATCTATTAATTAAGTTGCTAAGGATAAGAATGTCACCCTTACATCCTTGAAGATGTCAACTTCTGTACCATGCTAGTGTAATATCTAGAATTTAGGACCTACCATATATAGGCATGAGCCTATGGACCATGATGATTATATTGATATTTTATTTTGTATTGGGTCAAATACCCCACTGCATATGAATATGATGATTTGTTTTGTATATTGGCCATAAGCCAATTGTTGATGATATATAGGTATATATATGTTTTGTGTCGGGCATGGACCCTGAAGAACATGATTGATGAAATGTTTTGTGTTGGGCATGGACTCTGAAGCACATGATCGATGAGATGTTTTGTGTTGAGAAAGAGGCTCTAGAGCACATGAGTACTTAGATTTTTGTTGAGCATAAATCTTTGGAACACATGAAAATATAATTTGGAAATGTTGGGCATAAGCTCTGGAGCATTCCATGTTGGTGCTAAGCATAAGCTCTAGAGCATCGGATATTTGGACATTGTATCCCTAGGTGTATCGTACAAGTACATCCTAGAATTTAGTGTTGAGCGAGAGCTCTGGAATTGCACTATGTTTGTAAGTCCCTGTTATAAGCGTTGAGTATGGGATCTAGTAAGCACTAGGGGTTACTGAAAAGATTAAAATCACATCTAGGTGAAAAGGAATCGAGGAATAATATTGATCTCATCATACTTATTTTTAAGTGATTAAATGAAATTTTGAATTTTTGTAATCTCATCAAGTACTGAAGAAATACCATGTTAAACAAGGGAAATCCAACATGCAAGGATGTTTAGAGTTTCCCAGGATAGTAGACCTGAGCCATCTATCTACTCGACCTTCATAAATAAGTGTCGTTCAGTCTAAGGGATCATGACACATGATGCCCGAAGACAAGTGTTAACAAGTATTTTGATACTATGTATTTTATACATAGTATGTATAAATAATTAATTACGATTAATTATATAATTGAGTAAAGAAAGAAGAGAAGCTCCACCAATTATTATTTATCATTAAAGTATTAATAAATAGTGAAATATCTATGAAAGAATAACTAGGAACTAGTTAAAAGTTCCTAGGGTAAGAATTGAAAATTACCCAAGTAAATTAAAAAGGGTTAAATCAAGAAATCAAGGATTTCTTGATTTAAGTGCCACTTTGACTGAAAAGTCTGCCTATAAAGACTCAAGCCAAGCAAAGTCTTGGGGGTTCTGATATTTCATCTAGGGGAATTATTATTCTGCCTATTTTTGCTCTCAAGTGTTTTCTTGGAGAACTTTTCCTACAAGGAAAAGAGGATTGATTGAGAACTGATTACCAGTTAGGAAACGTGGTAGTTCCCAATTGATTTGGTCATCAAAGAGAGGTCAGATCTAGATTGAATTGTTAATGCTAGTTATTTAAGTGTGTATGTGCATCCATTGACAAAGCTTAAATTTCAAGTATGAAACCCTTGAACTCCTATCCTATTTCTTCCCAAAGTTTCATTACTCTTTATCTTAAGTAATGGATGCAATGAAATTTCTAACCCTAGTGGTTATTTTTTATGGTTATCAATCTGCTAAGGTTCTATATGCAATTTACTAAGCATAGGATTGAGAAATCTTATTATATACTGTACATTACTAGGGTTTGTACTTTGAGTGAAATTCTGTAATTATCTCCATGTTTAGTTTATTTGCACCATACCCAGTTTTTGTTACCAATAAATTATTCTACAGGTGGCATTACTCTCCTGACATATTTCATTTGTTAGCAGAGGGTTGTTTTTAATTCAAGATTAGTTCACAAGGATAGGTTAAATATATATATTTAGAATTACACACACACACACACACAGATATATATATATCAATATTGAAATAGTTTTATAATATATGTACTATTCGATTTATTATAAACTAAAGAACAAGACCTAAATATTTTTAAACTACATCTGTTAGGAATAGAATTCATACAATAAACAAGCTAATAACAATTAAATACCTTCTAAGGTCTTCTCTACATAATCATGTTAAAAAAAAATAAATATCATAACATTCTATTTTAATAAACATAATCATAATTATCCAAACAGAGAAGGCATCGTGACCATCCATGTGGTCCATTATCAAACTCTGTATTATTATATAAAATCTACAATCCAAATCGCATCCATTTCCATAACTCAAATGTTTATTTCATAGTCCTATTATTACAGTCATCCATTATAAAACATAAAGGGTTTTAAAGGTCCCATTTAAATCTATCTACACATAACCAAACATATCATATTAACCATTTGAAATAACTAAAACCCATTTTTCAAACAAGAGGTCACGATATCAAATCCTATAGATGTCGAGACCCAATACAATAACATTAATAAAACCATAAGCATTTTATACTCAAGCAGTAAGCAATCGTATAACCATCTCTATGAAGTCCATGCTATATATCTAATATGTGCAGGCTACACTTTTAAGCTATGCCACAATCCTTAAATCCAAACAATGCATACACTAACAGTGAGTTCGTAAAGACCCTAGTTATGGCCTCAGCCAAATTCCAATCTAAACACACAGCGACGCTATTTTAAACCAAATTTATGTCATTGATTGTCATAACCCTTGCTGTCATAGCCCAATTCTTTCCAAGTAAACAATATACAAATAAAATCCCAACTAAAAGCTATCGCAGTCATTGGGAGAGGCACATCCCATTCGTGGCATGGTCTGCACCAACGCTTAGCCAATACGAAACTAAGGATGTAATACTATGTTAAAAACATAGACCCATTTATACACTAACGCAGAGCATGTGGTGGCAAGCCAATGGGCTACGACACAATTTCTACAATGGTGCATCCCATGGCATAACGCCTAAGCTCTAGAAGCTCCTACTCAAAATACAAACCAAACAAACAGATTGCTATCCATACGACCATAACCCATCATAATAATTCATACACAATGTAAATTTCCACAGGCTTTAACGCCACGATCAATTCCTTTAAAGTCCACTTAAAATGCAGCATTTAAATAACCATACAAAACCCAAGTTTACACAGTATAAACCCTGAAGGAAATCGTAGGATTCTCATACCCAAAAATACATTACAGTCTTCATATTTTAAAAATCAACGCGTAGTGTAATTACATAGTGAGGCACAAACCCTCTCTACAAATAGTCAAAGTATTAAAACGTTAATGTAAAGCTGTGAGCTATGGCACCATTACAAGTAATGGTGCAACCATGAACAAACCTCTCAACAAAATTCCTTTTAATACTAGAGAAAGCTACATTGTAAAAACCCGAGGACAGAGTGAACAAGTGCCATATGAAACCCCAACTTAGTAAATATTTCCAACTCAGGAATGCCCAAAATGAGAGGAGACAAGTAATCATGCTAGACGGCTGACCATGCCCGTAAAAGAGAACTCCCAACTCAACACCGTATCCTTGTGCAAACCCCAAAGCGCCTTCGCATTCACCTACACACAAACCCACAATGGCATGAGGAGCATGACCATTCAATGAAGGAACCAACAAAGAAAATTCATTTTACACAGAGCTGGGTTAAGCTTACCTATGAATCGATGGGGTTGTCTCCATTATCCAAACATGCAAAAGCCTCACTAAACCACAATGCCAAGACCATAATTCCCAAACAGTGAATTTCAAGTCCTTTCCAAGGGTTTTCACCAACCCCGATGGCATTAATGGCACCAGCTGCTGGCCATTAATTCCACCAAACACCCCAACCATAAGATTGTGGATCAACATTAAATCAACCATGTCATATGTTAAACCCTCTATACTACGATTTCTCCACCCTTTAAAAGTCAGCGCAGGCTCAATACTAATGACATGGTATGTATACCATAGTCCCAACCTTATGGTATGCACAACCCTCAATACTATCATATAGTGTTATAATGATTTTCCCTTAGCACTACCATATAGTGTTACAATGTTTTCCCTTAGCATCAAGCTATAGTATTATCACATTCCCTCTATGCTAGATCATATAGGTAGCATATGTGCTTAAGTCATAGCCTAGGTTTGTAGCATTGAGGAATCACGGCAAACGAAGTATGCCATGATGCCCTCGCTAGGAAGAAAAAGCGTAAGTTTACATGCTTGTAACCAAGGTAAACCTGCAAAAATGGAAACAAGAGACGAGTAAGTAACTAAACAAAAGATATAGCCAAGAATAATGATAAGGACGGTAAGATAACTCATAGGAATTTAGTAAATTAAAAAGTATATATAATTAGTAGACATAGGGCGTACCTTAGTCATAAAATGGATCAGTAACAAAAGTGCAAGACGAAACGGGAAGTACAACTAAGAATAGAATGGTGTCAAGTAACCTATAATCCCTATGTCACAAGAATAACCTATGAATCAATGAATAAGGTTCCTTAGTTCGAATGAAATAAGTACACCTACATAATGAAAAATAACCTTACCTCTCAGATCATCATGGGAGAATGAGTCATGACACTCCATCACTTTGTTACCATCAATAAAGTTAAGTTAGTTATTATTAAATAAACAAAGTATACATGTGCAGGAGCAAAACAATGATCTATATAACTCATTAATTCACCAACAGTAATAACTAAGATATATAGATAGTTTAAATAATATAATTAAGACATAAGAAGTAAATGAACTAATAGTCATGGAAGGAATAAGAGAAATTTAACAAGACACTGGGAAGAATTTTAATAGGTTGAAAGCTTAAGGAAAATATATGTTTCCGCACGAGTACTAATGATCCATTCTGGGTAGTTTTCACTAGCCTATAAAAAAAAAAAAAAATCAATTTTTGGGGACATTACAAGTGGTATCAGAGACCAGTTTCAATACTGAGAGATGTATGGGTGCACTAGGCATTCATGCAGAGAAAATAAAGTATGATAAGTAATTTCTGTTACCAACAAATAATTTTGCTGCTATTAAAAAAATTTGTGTTACATGAAATTTTTTACAATGTTGTTCAGTTTATGAACACTGAGGAAGAAAATAGCCGGAAGGAAGAAATGACCACCCCCACTCTGGAAGTGAACTTGGTGGTCGAACTAAAATCTAATGTGCTAAAAAGTTTGCACAGTATTCAAGCTCAACTGAATATTTTTAGAGAGGACAGTCTATATGAAATAAAGGAATAACAAGCTACAAATGAAGCATTATTGCGTAACATGACGGGAGGGATCCCGCAAGGTAAGCCTACCCAGTCCACCAACATATCCAAAGGAGGATCGTACCATGAGGGGGCCAGCAACCGAAGAGAAGTAGAAAAAGAAGGTAAACCTAAAGTAACTAAAAGAGATCATCACAGTCCTACTAGTGATGACTCACTTTCTCCACGGAGAAAGAGGAAAAGAAGTGATGAAAGTCTTCAGGGGGATTTTCAAAAAATAAGAGCCCTAGCTTATGAAGGTGAAGTAAATACATGAGAAAAGGATGAAGAATGGTTGGTGGGAATGAGTAAGTATTTCCAGGTTCATAACTATTCCAGCATGATGCAGGCTAGACTTTCCATTTACAACCTGAATGGTAAGGCAACACGATGGTGGAAATATTTAAAACACACCAAGAAAGATGAGCTACGAGAAATAAGCTGGGAAAACTTCTGAAATATTTTCCAAGAAAATGCATGTCATAAATGTTCTTTGACCACAAGGTAAAATAGTTCCATGAACTACGCATGGGGTCCATGACTATGGATGGATTTATAAACATATTTCTTGATCTACTACATTATGTACCATATATCAAAGAAGAAAAGGTGAATATGCATCAATTCCTAGGATGTCTTCCTCCCAGTTTTCGGGACAGGATTGAATTCAACATGCCAAAGAATCTGGATATCGCACTACAAAAGGCCCGACTCTGCTATGAGCATGGCTAGTTACAACAAGAAAACTAGAACCGAAATAGAGAAAATTCTAGAAACTTTTCTAATAACCACAAGCCTGGGTCAAACCCACAGCCTTATAGAAAAAAAAATAGCATCTTTCTAGCGAACAAGAACTTCAACAAAACTGGTATGAATCCTTATGTACCAATTCCTAATGGTAATAAGCAAGTGGTGAGTGGATCCAATGCTACCCCTTTAGCAATCAAGTGCTGGAAGTGGACCGGGCCGCATTATGCCCGAGATTGTAAGAACAAGAAAAATGTAGTCTTGCATAACTTGGAATAAGAACCTACCATTGAGGATATAGCGAGAACCCCATGAATCTATGGACCGTTAGATGGCCGATAGGCTTAGCATTAAGCTACAATGGTTGAGATCAAAGGTAAGATCTTGAAAACCTTTGTTTCAATAGTTATTGATCTTGGTGCTTGTCAAAGCTATGTTGCACCTAAGATTGTTGATTTATGCAAGTTAGGAAAAGTAAAGCATGATAAATGTTGGCTGGTACAGTTAGCCACTGGTACAAAATGGAAGGTTTCATAAATTATTAAAGAATGTGAAGTAAACTTGAATGGTTTCCTTACTAAGGTAAACCTGAACATCCTACCTTTATGATCGTATGATATTCTTATTGGAATCGACTGGTTGGAACAACACCACGTCATGATTGATTGTTTACACAAGTCTATCTTGTGTACTAATAGCCAAGGGAATCAAGTGAAGGTTCAAGGCATCCAAAAGAAATTTTATGTAAGACAAATCTCTGCCTTACAAGCAAAGAAATGTGTTAGGAAGGGTTGGAAGTTATTTGCAGTGAACATTCGAGACGTAGAGTCTGATAGATAACAATGCATAGAATACTTCCTTGTACTTGAAAATTTCAATGACATGTTTCCCGAGGAAATCCCTGGATTACCTCTAAAATGAGACCTAGAATTTTCCATCGAACGAACCCTAGGATCAGTTCTAGCTTCCAAAGCCCCTTACCGCATGAGTGCACATAAATTGGTGGAACTCAAACTACACTTCTAGGAATTAATAAACAAGGATTATATCCAAACCAGTGTGTCCCCTTGGGGAGCACCGATTTTGTTCGTAAATAAGAAGGATGGTACGATACAGCTGCACATTAATTACCGTCAGTTGAAAAAAATTACTGTAAAGAACAGCTACCTGCTCCCTAGGTTTAATGATTTGCTTGACTAGGTGGAGGAGCCAAAATATTTTCAAAGATTGACTTATGATCTGAGTACCATCAGGTACAAATCTGAGACAAAGGTATTCCCAAGATTGCCTTTTGTACAAGGTATGGGCACTACGAGTTTGTAGTGATTACATTCGAGTTCACCAATGCACCCACAAACTTTATGTGTATGATGAACATCATATTTAGTAAATATCTAGATAACTTTGTACTAGTCTTTATTGACGACATTCTAGTTTATTCCAAGAATAAAGAGGAACACGAAGAACACCTTCGCATAGTACTTCAAGTGTTGAGAGAACACTAGCTCTATGCTAAGTTTAGTAAATGTGGTTTTTACAAACCACAAATATAGTACCTAGGTCACATCATATCCGAGGTAGTAATAGATATGGACCCAAAAATGTTTCGAGCCATAAAGGATTGGCCTACCTTGACTAGTGTCACTTACATTAGGTCATTCTTAGAATTAACCAGATATTATCGAAATTTCATTGAGAAATTCTTGAGAATCACTTTCCCCATGATGGCTTTGCAGAAGAAAGAAAACAAGTTCTTATGGACTCACAAGTGTGAAGAAAGTTTTCAAAATCTTACACAGCTTTTGATGACTGCACCAGTGTTGTGGATTGCGGATCTCGATGGGGATTTCATTGTATGCATTGATGCAAGCAATGAAGGACTTCGAGGAGTCCTCTTGCAAAAAGACCATGTGATCTATTATGCATCGCGAAAATTAAAAGATGATGAACAAAATTATCCCATGCACGATCTTGAGCTAGTAGCCATTATCCACGCTCTGGAAGATGTGAAGACACTACCTCATGGGAAGGAAGTTCCTTCTAAAGACTCACAATATGAGTCTAAAATATTTATTCGATCAACCTGATCTGAATGCAAGGAAATCCAAAATGGTTGGCTTTCTTGAGTGAGTATCACTTTGAACTAAAGCATATTAAGGGCAAAGACAAAAAAGTTGTCGATGCTTTGAGTCGACGAACTCATATCATATATGAGGTGACCCTAAGTCAAACTGATACTGATTTGCATGAGAGGAATAGAATGGCCAACGAGGTTGACTCATTCTATGTTGAAATCCTCAAGAAGGTCCAAGAGGACCAGTTGTTTCAAAAATAGAAGGAATACAAGGTGGATGAATCCATACTACTATGGTCCAAGCATAGATTGTATGTTCCAGTTGGAGGGGACATTCGGTCCAACATCCTCACAAAATTTCATAGGGAACCCTACTCGGGGCACTGGGGATATCAAAAAATGATATCTACCATCAAGAGACACTTTTTCTGGCCCAAGTTAAAGGCCGACATTACAATGTTTATTGCAAAATGTTAGGAATTCCAGCTAGTTAAAGCTAAGCACCAGCATCCTTTAGGATTGATACAACCATTTCCCATTCTGGAATGGAAATGGGAGGTTATCACTATGTATTTTATTACTGCCTAACCGAAAAGTAAAAGGCAAAATGATTCCATCTTCATAGTCACTGACAAGATGTCAAAGGCAGCACACTTCATCCCCATGAAGTTGACCTACAAGGATGTGAACATTGTTGATATGTTCCTGAAAGAGATATTTAGATTACATGGGATGCCCAAAGTAATTATCTCAGATCAAGATTTAAGTTTACAAGAAACTTTTGGATATGTTTATTCTCTGGATTAGATACGTAGTTGAGCTTTAGCACTACTTATCAACTGCAGATGGACATGAAAATGGAAAGAGTAAAGAAAATTGTTGAATACATGCTTCGAATGTATGTCATGAACAACCCCACCAAGTGGGAGGATTATATGCACCTTGAAGAGTTTGCATATAACAACGGGTATCAGGTTTCTGCTAAGATGAGTCCTTTAAAGGTACTCTATGGATGGAAGTGTAGGACCCCAGTTACTTGGGAGAGTCCATTGGATCGTCTCATGTTAGGGAATGACCTATTATTGGACTTGGAATAGTTACATACCAAGGTCCAAGGAAATCTTAAAGAAGCAGAACACCGCCAGAAAAGTAATGCAGATAATAAAAGGAAGGAGAAAGACTATCAAGTAGGTGAGCATGTCAACTTGAAGGTGAAAGCAAAATGAAGCTCATTGATCTTGGGTAGGTGTGGTAAGTTAGCACCTAGATTTGTGGGCCTTTTGAAATTTTGGCAAAGAAAGGACCAGTGGCTTATGAACCAGCATTGCCTGTGCACGTAAGAGTTCATAATGTTTTCCATGCATATTTATTAAATAAATATGTTTATGACACTAAACATGTCATTGATTGGTCATTATTACAGGTGGAACCTGAGGGGGTATTTCCCCTTGATCCTTTGCATATATTGGAGAAGAGATAAGTACAGCTTCAGAAGTGCACTGTAGTCTAATTGAAATTGCAGTGGAAGCACTTTGAGGTGGATGAGACTACTTGGGAGAAGGAGGACACCATGAGAAAGGATTACCCCACCTTGTTTCATGATATCATTCAGAGTCTCTAGAACACTAGGGACGGTTTTGTACTAAGAGGGGAGGGATGTAATATCCTGAATTTTGGACCTACCATTTATAGGCATGAGCCTATTGACCATGATCATTATATTGATGTTTTATTTTATATTGGTTCAAAGACCCCACTTCATATGAACATGATGATTTGTTTTGTATATTGGGCGTAATCAAATTGTTGATGAGATATAGGTATATATTTTTTTTGTGTTGGGCGTGGACCTGAAAGCACATGATTGATAAAATGTTTTGTGTTGGGTGTGGACCCAAAAGCACATGATCGATGAGATGTTTTGTGTTGAGCGAGAGGCTCTGGATCGCATGAGTACTTACATTTCTGTTGAGCATAGAGCTCTAGAACACATGAAAATATAATTTGGAAATGATGGGCATATGCTTTGGAGAATTCCATGTTTGTGTTGAGCATAAGGTCTGTAGCATCAGACCTTTGGCCATTGTATCCCTAGGTGTATCGTACAAGTACATCCTAGCATTTAGTGTTGAGTGAGAGCTCTGGAATCACACTATGTTTGTAACTCCCTGTTATAAGCATTAAGTATGGGATCTATTAAGTGCTAGGGGTTACTAAAAAGATGAAAATCACCTTCGAGTGAAAACAACTAGAGGAATAATATTGATCTCATCATACTTATTTTTAAGTGATTAAATAAAATTTCAAATTTATGTATTCTCATCAAGTACTAAAGAACTACCATGTTAAACAAGGAAAATCCAACATGAAAGGATGTTTAGAGTTTCCTATCCTAGTAGACATGAGCCATATATCTACTTAACCTTCATAAAGAAGTGTCGTTAAGTATAAGGGATCATGACACATGATGCCCACGGACAAGTGTTAACAAGTATTTTAATACTATGTACTTTATACATAGTATGTATAAAGAATTAATTACGATTAATTATATAATTGAATAAAGAAAGAAGAGAAGCTCCACCAATTATTATTTATTATTAAAGGATTAATNTCAGAACTAGTTAAAACTTCCTAGGTTAAGAATTGAAAATTACCACAGTAAATTAAAAAGGGTTAAATCAAGAAATCAAGGATTTCTTGGTTTAACTACCCCTTTGACTGAAAAATATGCCTATAAAGACTCAAGCCAAGAAAAGGCTTGGGGTATTTGATTTTTCATCTAGGAGGATTATTATTCTTCCTGTTTTTGCTCTCAAGTGTTTTCTTTGAGAAATTTTCCTAAAAGGAAAAGAGGATTGATTGAGAACTAATTACCAATTAGGAAACCCTACCTTAGGATCTCTAAGCTACTTACATGTTGGATTCCAGCTCGAGGGGATTGGGATTAGAACCAGGAACGGTTTTGGGTCATTGTTGGGAGGAACATGGTAGTTCCCAAGTGATTTGATCATCAAAAAGAGGTCAGATCTGCATTGAATTGTTAATGTTGGTTATTTAAGTGTGCAGGTGAATCCATTGACGAAGCTTCAATTTTAGGTATGAAACCCTTGAAGGCCTATTCTATTTCTTCCCAAAGTTTCATTACTATTTATGTTAAGTAATGCCTGCAATGAAATTTCTAACCCTAATGGTTATGTTCTATGGTTATCAATCTGCTAAGGTTGTATATGCAATTTACTAATCATAGGCTGCAGAAATATTATTATATATTGTACATTAGTAGGGTTTGTACTTTGAGTGGAATTCTATAATTATCTCCATGTTTAGTTTATGTGCACCATACCTAGTTTTTGTTACCAGTTAGCCTATTCTACAGGTGGCATTACTCTACTCACATATTTCATTTGTCAGCAGAGGGTTGATTTTAATTCAAGATTAGTTCAGAAGTACAGTTTATATATATATATATATATTAGTATTCAAATAGTTTTATAATTTATGTACTATTCGATTTATTATAAACTAAAGAATAGAACCTAAATATTTTAAAACTAGATCTGTTAGGAATAGAATTCATATAATAAACAAGATAACAACTATTAAATACCTTCTAAGGTATGCTCTACATAATCATGTAAAAACAAATTAAATAATCATAACATTCCATTTTAATAAACATAATCATAATTATCCAAATAGAGAAGGCATCACGACCATCCATGTGGTCCATTATAAAACTCTGTATTATTATATAAAATCTACAATCCAAATCGCATCCATTTCCATAACTCTAATGTTTATTTCACAGTCCTATTATTATAGTCATCCATTATAAAAAATAAAGGGTTTTACAGGTCCCATTTAAATCTATCTACATATAACCCAACATATCATATTAACCATTTGAAATAACTAAAACCCATTTTGCCAACAAGAGGTCACGACATCGAATCCTATAGATGTCCAAACTCAATACAATAACATTAATAAAACCATAAGCATTTGTTACTCAAGCAGTAAGAAATCACATAACCATCTCTATACTGTCCATGCTATATATCTAGTATGTGCAAGATACGCTATTAAGCTATGCCACAAGCCTTAAATCCAAACAACGCATACACTAATAGTGAGATCATAAATACCCTAGTTATGGCCTCAGCTAAATTCCAATCTAAACACACAGTAACACTATTTTAAACCAAATCGATATCATGGGTTGTCATAACCCTGGCCATTACAGCTTGATTCTTTCCAAGTAGACAATTTACAAATAAAATGCCAACTAAAATCTATCGCATTCATTGGGAGAGGCACATGGCATTCATGTCATGGCTTGCATCCACTCTGAGCTAATACGAAACTAAGGATGCAATACTCTGTTAAAAATGCAGACCCATGTATATGCTAATGCAGAGCATGTGGTTGAAATCCGATGGGATACGCTACCATTGCTACAATGGTGCAGCCCATGGCATAACGCCTAAGATCTAGAAGCTCCCTACCTAAAATACAAACCAAACAAATAGAGTGCTGGGCATACGAACATAACCCAACATAATAATTCATACATAGAGTAAATTTCCACAGGATTTAAGGCCATGATCAATTCCTTTAAATTCAACTTAAAACATAGCATTTAAATAACCATACAAAACCCAAGTTTACATAGTATTGAACGCTGAAGGAAGTCGTAGGCTTCTCATACCTAAAAATACATTACAGTATTTGTATTTTAAAAATCAACGCGTAGTCTAATTACAAAGTGAAGCACAATCCCTCTCTATAAACAGTCAAAGTATTAAAATGTTAATGGCAAGCTATCAGCTATGGCACCATTACATGTAATGGTGCATCCATGGCCCAAACAAATGCCAAAACTCTTGACCATATTCCTTTTAAAAGTAGAGCAAGATACATTGTAAAACACCGAGGAGAGAGTGAACAAGTGCCATACGAAACCCTAACTCAGTAAATATTTCCAACTCAGGATTTCCCAAAACAAGACGAGGCAAGTAATCGTGCTGGCATGCTTACCATGGTCGTAAAGGAGAAATCCCAATTCGATAGCGTATCTCTATGCAAACCATGAAGCACCTTCACATTCACCTGTAGACAAACCCACAATGGCATGAGGAGCATGACCATGCAATGAAGGAACCAACGAAGCAAATGCATTTTACATAGAGTTGGATTAAGCTTACCTATGAATCGATGGGATCGTCTCCATTCTTGAAAAGCACAGAGGCCTCACTAAACCACAATACCAAGACCATAATGCCCAAAAAACAAATGTAAAGTCCTTTCCAAGGGTTTTCACCAACCCTGATGGCATTAATGGCACCGGCTGGTGGCCATTAACACCACCATAAACCCCAACCATAAGATTGTGGATCAACGTTAAAACAACCATGTCATATGTTAAACCCTCTATACTATGGTTTTGCCACCCTTTAAAAGTCAGTGCAGGCTCAATACTAATGACATGGTATGTATACGATATTCCCAACCTTGGTATGTGCAACCCTCAATACTATCATATAGTGTTACAATGATTTTCCCTTAGCACTACAATATAGTGTTACAATGTTTTCCCTTAGCATCAAGCTATAGTATTATCACATGCCCTCTATGCTAGATCAGATAGGTAGCATATGCGCTTAAGTCATAGTCTAGGTTTGTATCATTTAGGAATCATGGAAAACATAGTATGCCATTATGCCCTCGTTAGGAAGAACAAGCGTAAGTTTACAATATCGTAACCAAGGAAAACCTGCGAAAATGGAAACAAGATATGAGTAAGTAACTAAACAAGATATAGCCAATAATAATGATAAGGACAGTAAGATAATTCATAAGAATTTAGTAAATTAAATAAGATTAAATAATTAAATAATTTATAGTTAGGTTAGTATGAAAGGAGGTGTCTCCTCATCATGAATGTTCAAACCATATTCAAGGCCAAGACATCATTGTAATATTCATCATCTAATTTATTACTCATATTTCATTATTTAAAATGATAGTGAGTTTCGACTACTAACAAACCAACCGGATTCGGTTGCTCCATTTGGTATCTAAGCAGATTCACTCCTACACTCTGAGCTTAGACTCGGCTCACCAATTCCTACTTGAGCTTGAACTCGGCTCATCAATTCTAGATTTCTTCCACTGCTCCATTTCACCCATATCTCTCTCTCTCTGCTCCAGTTCCCTCCACTCCCACACTCCATAGGCACTCCCAGACTCTATATCACTTCACGCTCCTCCCTTTTCTCCACCTTCTCTACTCCCCTGCCATTATTTAGGGTTTCCCTAGAATATAGGACATTTTCCAAAAACAAAAAAAAAACTTTAAAAAAAAGGGTAAAAAAAATGGTAAAGAATTGAAAAGAAAGAAGAAAGTTAAAGAAAAGATAAAAGAAAAAAAATAAAAAATAAAAACAAAAGAAAGGAAAAAGAAATTAAAAAAAAAAGAAAAGAAAAGTAAGACCAACACATGGTTTTGCTTTCCAACTTCAACCTAGGTTGCACCCTCCCTCATTCCACGTAGCCCTACAAACAAAAACAATAATAATAAAACACATATTATAATAATAATATTAATATTATTATATAATATTTTAAAACTTATTAATCCACCTTTTAATAAAATATTTAAATAAAATATTTTTATATTTATTATTTTAATTCAACACATAAATTAATTATAATAATAATTATTAATTTATTAATTATTTTGAAGACAATAGTTTTCTTTTATTCCTCCATAAGTCAAAATAAACTTCCAAATACACACATTTGCATGAAAGGACCGAGGCTATGACGAAATTAGAAGACAAACTTGAGAAATTGGAGAAGGACATCAAGGCCCTCATTGCCAACCAAGAAAAATTCAGAGAAGAAACAAAAAAGTAACAAGGCACTTAAGACAGAAATCAAAGAAGATGTTGTTCTAGTACTAGGAAGAAAACTTGATAACATAGTAGACATCATGCATGAGAAATGAAAATAATTAGATGAAGAGATGTGTGTAATGACCTAGAACATAAGAACCATGGCACAAAACTTGAGCATCATGAAACAGAACCATAATACCATGATAATGGAAATGTTACAAAAACTAAGGTCTAATATGAACCATATCAGTAACTTAGATATGTTGGACCACTATGTTAACAAAAATGAGAGTAACAAAATTGACCAAGATAATAAACAAGACAAGGAGACTAAATATCGTAGGGATGACCAAAATTCCAATAATATATTTGATAAGATAATCTCGACCAAGATCATAATGAGAGTCAAGATAGTATCATTGAGAATAAGGACGATCCATACAATGACAAAAGATGGATCCTACAATATGCAAAGGAATCCAAGTCAAAGGAATCAGATATCGTAGATTCATATTCTACCTTAACTCTTCTACCACCCTGGAGAAACCTAAATGTAACACTATCAGGTGACTTTGAGTGTGAGAAGCCTCACAAAACGCCACTTCTCAAGATAAATCATAAGGATAATAAAACAGAAAATTATGTGATGACATCATGAGTATTGTGGGACAAGCGATCTCTAAAACAACGCTTGATATGGTTAGTCACAAAAATATTCCTCGTATTCATGTACATGGAAAATGGGGCAACAATAATAAACATAATGGTGTACAAATTCAAGTTACAAATGAAAGAAAAACGACAAACCATTGTGTAAATACCAAGCACATACCTAATACAAGTTCTAAAAAAGGAATAAATGAAGTAATGACACTATTTCAACACAAAATGAGAATGAAAAGACAATAATCTAAGCTTTGAGGACAAAGATCCCTTAATGGGAGTGGCAATGTAATGAACAAAAAAATAAGATTATAAATAAATAATTAAATAATTTATAGTTAGTTTAGTATGAAAGGAGGTGTCTCCTTATCATGAATGTCCAAACCATATTTAAGGCCAAGACATCATTGTAATAATCATCATCTAATATATTATTCGTATTTCATTATTTAAAATGATAGTTGGATTCGACTACTAATGGACCAACCCGATTCAGTTGCTCCATTTTCCCTTAGCATCAAGCTATAGTATTATCACATGCCCTCTATGCTAGATCATATAGGTAGAATGTGCACTTAACTCATAGTCTAGGTTTGTAGCATTTAGGAATCATCGCAAAGGTAGTATTCCATGATGCCCTCACTAGGAAGAACAAGCATAAGTTTACAAGAGCCTAACCAAGGTAAACCTGCAAAAATGGAAACAAGAGATGAGTAAGTAACTAAACAAGAGATAACCAATAATAATGATAATGGTAGTAAGATGATTCATAATCATTTAGTAAATTAACAAGTAGAGATAATTATCAAACATAGGGCATACCTGAGTCGTAAAACGGAGCAGTAACAAAAGTGCACGATGGAACGGGAAGTACAACTAAGAAATGAATGGTGTCAAGTAACCAATAAATCCCAATGTTGCAAGAGTAACTTGTGAATCAATGAATACAGTGCCTTATTTTGAATGAACTAAGTAAGCCTGCATAATGAAAAATAATCTTACCTCTCAGATCGTCATGGGAGAATGAGTCCCGCCACTCCATCACTTTGTTACCATAAATAAAGTTAAGTTAGTTTTTATTAAATAAACAAATTATACATGTGCAGGAGCAAAACAATGATCTATATAACTCATTAATTCACCAACAGTAATAACTAATATATATCAACAGTTTAAATAACATAATTAAGACATAAGAATTAAACGAACTAATAGTCACGGAATAGATAAGATATTAACAAGACAGTGGGAAGAATTCAAAGAGGTTGAAAGCTTAAGGAGAATCTATGTTTCTACACGAGTACTAATGATCCCTTCTAGGTAGTTTTCAGTAGCCTATAATTTATTTATTTTCAATTTTTTTGGGGACATTATATCTAGTGGGAAAATCTATCAACCAAATCTGAGGAAGATGGAAGCCCCATCGATACATCGGAAAATTTTGTTGAACATGTTAAAAAGGAATTTTATCCACCCAAGTACATGAAATTCCAATAGTAGTATAAGAAGTGGGACAAATTGAGAATCTGATCGAAAAAATGAAGTATCTGATTGCAAGGCGAACAATGTCATCACGAGGAAAGGAGAAGAGTAAGTTCAATCTGTGAATTCAACATGTTTTGATAAAAGAATAAATGTAAGAGTGAGTTAAGTTGGACTAATAGTCTATCTTTGAGAATGGACATGATTGTAAGTTGGGTCTTTAGCACCTTTCTTAATGTAATGAAATTCAATGGGGTAGTTAGAACTGCCGATGGAATTTTAGTTGAGAACTAGTTTATGGTTGAAACCAAAATTCAAAATGATACATGGGATCGATCCAATCTATGTTTAGATGGTCATAAAATATGGAGGAGATTGAGAGTTCATATAGACTCTTTATGCATGACAAATGATCGCTCATTGTATAAACTTTATGAGATTGACATAGAGGTCAATAGAAGACAAGAAAGAAAGCATGAGAGAATGAGAAAGTTAGAGAAAACCCATTGATTGTAAATAATATTATGAGAGAAGTATGCAAGCTATGTACGTAGACCAAAATTGTTGCAAATATTACTCATGCCAGATGAAGAGTGTTTTTTTTGGGTTTTTCTCATATGGGTTTACACGTTACTATATCTTTGTATTCGATTTTTTTATGACCTGTGCTTTGATATATATGAGTTTCTCGCATTTGTATTCTGAATATGGACAATAAATATGGTTTATATGTGTATGTTTTATATATCATGCATGCAATGATGGTTCTATAAATTCACATATGCTTTGAATGTGTTGAAGGATTTCCCTTCTTTCTTGTTATGTATGTGTCGACGATAACCCATTAATCTGTTTCGATTAAGTTGTTTCTTGATGTTGTCATGAACAAATCCCCTGCCATAATTATAGAAACCTGGTTCTACAAGTCCCCATGGATATTTCAAGTGAGACTGCACCTTTGCAGGTGTTGTCAACAAGGTTACACTCTATCAAGCTGATATGTTGGGATTTGTCGAATAAATATGGAAATATGAACCTGGGTTAGTGACAAATATTTGAACAATTGGTTCCAGTGTCGGGACTTGAATAATTGTGAAGGGGACATCTTTTGGTACCCTATGAAACCAAATATTCAATATTTGGTATATTATAGAGAAAGAGAATTTGTGTGGGAACAAAGTAAAGGATCGTGATTGAATCCAACATAATAGTTAGAAAGATATATTTACTCAGATATTCATGAAACTTTCTTTAGTGAATTTCCCATTCTTCTACATGAATGGTTTTCAAAGTTAGTGACTCAAAGGAAACATTTTCAAGGCAAAGAACCCACCGAGTTGATTCCTCAGCTAATTCAACAGTTGGAAAGAGTTAATAATCCTATATCTAGGGATGATGACTTCTCGGTTAATACTATATTGGAGGGATATATTACTAAGATTGTAGTTGATATGATAATACCATATAATGGGACATAAATATATGTTTTCAAACAATGTCAAGGCCATTACTCGAAATATTTAAAGAAGTGGATGAAGATTATGACCTGTGAGAAAAGGATCCCGAGGATGGGTTCCAAAGAGAAAATCGTTTTGTGTGGAGGACCTGGGTGATGTCGCAAGATGGACCAAAATGAGTTGAGATGTTCTTTGTTGATAGTGTCAATTAGAAAGAGGGTGGGCACCTAAGGATTGGAAAAATATTATGGTTGAGAAAGAGAAGAAGGACTATGACAAGAATAGGGAGTTGTAGCGCAAACGGAATAAGAGACTAGGAGTCAACACCACACATCGATGAAGAATATTTCAATGAAGAGGAATAATATCAACTTATCTAGGAATAAGAAGAGGAAATGTAATATCTAGACCAGGATTATGACATACCCACGACCCCACCTACATCTCCAGTAAATCAGGTAAGAATTACAAGTGTATTGAATTATGGTGTTGTAAACCATAGTAAGAATAATATTCAATATAGTAGTCAAGGAATTCCTACTAGTGGAACATTTAGTTTAAATTCAACAATACCCCAAGTAAGCAAAATGTTAGGGATTGACATAAAGCTACCTTTATTCAATGAGAATAGGTTCGAAGATCTTGAGCAACATAGGTTCCTATGTGAAGCTGTTTGGACAGTACAAGAAGTCCAAGATGAGGATATAAAGAGAGCTCATATAATCATAATCTTTAAGGGTAATTGTAGTGGATATTTCTCTCCAGATATGTGTAAAAGAAACTACCTTAGATCAACCATATATAAGAATAGATTTCATGGTACAACGGAGTATCTCAACCTTGACTATAAAATAATCAACAACAAATATTTGTTATATTTTCTATTTTCATCTAACTAGTAAAACTAAAACGCATCATACCTTTCAATAATATGGGACACTAGATCCATTTGACAATGTCGTACAACGACTCCCCTGATCCATTTCTCATATTTTGTCCAACAAGGGTTGTCATCAAGAATGGAATTAAGGATTGTATGAATTGAACTGAACGTGCAACGTGGGATGGTGTGGCGAAAGGTGTAGGAATGTAAGGTTCTAGAACCATTTAATGGAAAGTGAAAAAGTTTAGTAATCAAAATTTGTTGTGGGGAAACCTTCATAATGTATTTAGGATGATCCGATATTTTCTTTCTCATGGTATTGGACCATGGTTTTGGACCCATTCTCATTTTAGGGCCTTTTTGTCGTTATTGGGAGAATGGGGTTTATGTTGGAATAAATTCCCATCTTCCATGTATTTATGAGGGAAGGAATAATTATGTTTTGGACAAATTTTGGTGGAGTTTAATTGTGAAAGTCAAAACATAGGGAATAATGTTGATGTATTTGTAACTTCAGAATGTATTCACTTATATATTTTATATATTGTATTTCATTATACCTCGATGTTCCTGTCAGGAGAGTCATTATTATAATAAATTCATGTAAAGTCAATGAGGTTAACCCTCCATTGTAATTTAGGGAAATAGTCCCCATAATTGACTTGAGGTTAACCCTCCTTGTTGATTTGAGGGGCAAAGTCCCCATAGTTGAGGGGCAATAGTGTTGTTAGACTCTTATAGAGAAGTCAGCCATGGTAATTAATTGTCAATTCAAAAACTAGTTTAAACAAAGAGTGAGCCTCTCTATTTGAAACACACACTCACTCAACTAAGGCACATGACTGAGAGAGGAAGTGCTGGTAGAAGTGAGAGAGATTAGTTGTTGAAGATCATCTTTATGTTTTCTGGTTTTACTTTTTCTACTGGTTCTCATTCTATCTCAAAGGAAGTTGCGGGGTTTTCTCCTTTATGGTTTCTTGAAAAAAATTATTTTTTTCTCGTCTCTTGTGATTATTGTTGTGCATGTTATTCTTTGAGATAACATCCTTGATCATATTGCTTAAATGATAAAAATATAACATGGTATCAGAGCTAACCCGAGAAAAAGACACTATGCAGCTACAGAAGCTAGGGATTCTTAGTTTTTGGGTCTCTATCCACAGATCATCGGCAAAATAAGGCTAGGCTAACACTCCATTGAAGGGCGCATCTTTTTGTCAAAGTTGAATTTGATTACGAGCATTTTCAGTTTTTTCTACGAGAAATTAGGGCTTTTTACAAAAGAGGAATTTTTGAGTGAGCCCAGCATAGGATTTCTCTCCTCATTCAAATATAAGTTTAGAGAACAAGGTCAAAGTTTTTCATTGAGTGAAACTTCGGGATAGTGAAACCCTAGTTTGATCCTCAGCTTGAAAAACACTAAAATACTAAAACTTATAGTTTTGGTACATTTGCTATTTATCGGGATTGAACAAGTATTGAGGGCCAAAATTTTGATAGACTGAAGATAAAACTCTGATGTACCGCGTGTAAAAATTTCAGCCTCAGATTCTCTATATTTTGGGAGATATGATTCCTCCAAATCAGGGTTCCAACCTCTTCCATGATTTATCCCTAAACATGACACCTCCGAAGAATTGATATATCTCAGGATACAAAATTCTAAATTAAATTTCACAAAATGTTCCAAATAGGGAATGAAATTTACTTTTGGTGGTAAACATTTTAGACCCCGAAGGTGATACAATGACATGTGGAATCCCGTACAAGTTTGCTATACTAAACAATCCTGAAATAATTCACCTTGGGAAAACGATCGTAAGTCCCAATTCGTGAAAAACATTCTAGTAGAATCTATGGTGTTGGAAACATGATAGACGAGGTTACCTTAGTAAAAAATTTCAAACATAGAGAATTAGTTATTTTAGAGATACCGTAGAAACAATATCACGCATTTCTGTAGAGGAAATCGGAAAACTAGGTCTTCCTGTTTCAGGAGATTCCCTCCACTCTTTTTAGAAAAGGGTTACATTGGATAGCTCACCTTAAAGAGGCCTAGATTTATATTCAATCAGATCTGAAAGATTCCAAGTTTTGAAAATTAGGTTTTCTCTGACAAACCCTAGATCAGAAAGATCCAGAACCAGGATGGACACCTCAAATCGGTTAGATATAATATGTTGCTATTTACATTTGAGGTTCTCATTTCAAATTGACCTATCACACCATCTTGATGACAAGCTTGGTGAAGCTGAAAATTTTTGAGCATGGAAGTATAGGATTTCACTAGTTCTTGAAGAAAATGAATTTAACACCTATAAAAGTGGAGAGGTTCCAGTTCCAGAGGGAGATGAGGTTAAAACCTTACACAAGAATAACTTAGTCAAGGCCAAGAATAACATTGCTGATTCAATCAAGGATCACCTTATACCACAAGTGTCTTCCCTAAAGACACCTAAAGAGATGTTTGATTCCTTGATCAAGCTATTTGAAGGGAAGAACGTAAATCGAAAGATGACTTTGAGAAACCAGTTGAAGAATGTAAAGATCTAGAATGCAGAGACCATACAGTCATACTTTACAAGGGTCTCTGAAATCAAAGAACAACTTGAATTTGTGGATGAAGAAGTGGAAAATGCAGAAGTTGTGATAACCACCTTGAATGCACTCCCAAGATCATGGGATTCATTCATTTGAGGAATGTGTTCCAGAAGGAAGTGATTACTTTCAGCATACTCTCAGAAGATCACACACAAGATGAATCTCGACCCATACTAAGAGAAGAGAATATGGGAGCAACTAAATATCAAGTGCTCATGATTCAAAGAAGGTCCCAGGAATATGAAGAACTCAATTCTTGAAGAACCTCTTATCCATCTTAGCATTTGGATAAGAAATGGTGTTGTTATGAATGGATGATGAATCTGAAAGAAGGAGTCTACCCATGAAACAAATAAACATAATTATTCAATTTGCATTTCATGATATTGTTTTGTTATGCATTTGTTTATACTCACTTGATGTGTTATGCATGATAGAATGTTTGTATTAATGACAGTATACTACTAATATGCATGTGATCGGTAAGTAGCTCATGGTGCTATACAAATATCCATTTCTAATTATCTAGAATGAAACCTCTTTGCTGACATATTGGATTAGTGCACAATCTCAATGATGTCATGGTAGAGATGGAAGGAATCTAGAAAGTTTCTGTGAGATATGGATGAATGTTGTATTGGCTAAAATAGTTGCATGATTATATCTTTATGCATAAGAATTTTCCATTATGAATATGCTTTATGAAATCTTTCTAACCATACAACTAATTCATTTGACTTGTAGGAAAGATCCCGTACAATCACCTACAAAAAAAGAAGGATGAGACTTGTTCCAAAGAACAAGTGACGCCAGTTCAAGAAGAATGATGTCTTGGATGATGTAACAAGACTTGAAGGGAAGTCCATAATGTCTTCTATATGGATCTATAAGATCCAAGATGCAGTAGATGGAAACATCATGGGATACAAGGCATGGAGGTGTGGGAAAATATGGATGGAATATCCCTTGAACAAGGGAAGTATGCAATAGAGATCCTGAAGAGGTTTGGGATGATGGAATGCAAAGCCATGACCACACCTATGTCATCGAACCTAAATCTATTGAGTGATGCTTCATCAGATTCGGTTGATGCTACAATGTATCATCAAATTATTGGGTCCTTGATGTACCTGACGAATACTAGACTAGATATTTGATTTTCTATGAACACATTGAGTTAGTTCCTAACATATCTGAGACATGTTCACTTGATTGCTGCAAAGCATATTCTGAGGTACCTGAAGGGTACAGTTGATTATGGGCTCAAGTATGAGGAAAATCAGAAGATTAACTTGGAGGGTTATGTTGATTAAGATTTGGAAGGAAGTGCCATATAGGTAGAGCACTTCAAGGTGTTGCTTCAGTATGGGATCAAGTGTGATCTCTTGGTTTAGCAGGAATAAATCCTACATGGCACTGAGGACAGCCGAAGTAGAGTATGTCACGGATTTTTCAACTAGTTTTGAGGTATTGTTGTTGAGGAAGCTACTATCTGATTCATTTTTTCTCTAGTTGGATGATACTTGTATATATTACGACAACCAGAGTTGTGTGAAATTGTCTAGGAATCCAGCGTTCCATGACAAGTTGAAGCATATCAAGATCAAATATCACTATATCAAGGATATAGTGCAGAGAAGGGCAATGAAGCTCTAGTTTGTTGCAACAGAGGAGCAGATAGCTAATGTGTTGATCAAGCTATTGGCCAGAGTGAAGTTCGAGTACTTCAGGGAGAATATTGGTGTTCTCTAGATCAAGGTTCCTTCCAAGGGGAAGAGATGAGTCGGAGAGCCTTTCTGATATGGTAGGATTGGTTCCTTCCATGGGAAGATGTAGGTGTAGAGCCTCTATGACATGGTACGATTAGTTCCTTCCATGGTCAGATATAAGTGTTGAGCCTTTCTAGCATGGATGTGGGATGTTTTCCCCACATGGCTAGATATAAGTGTTGATCTGTAATAACACAAAAATCGTAAAATTTAATTTTTTTTAAAGTGACATAAAATGTCTAAACTCGCAGCTAAGTAACTGCTAAGGGTTAGCGGAAAAATGAAACAGTTTATAAAATAATATGGGATTTCTTCTTTAAATGAGCTTGTAAACTAAAGGATGTAATCTTAAACACCTATGTTAGTACTACTAATGACTTAACATCTTTAGTTCTATCAGAGTTAGAAAATGATTCACATTTTCTTTTACTGCTAGATATACTGATGATTAACTTTTGTCAAGTAGGTAAGAATTCTTGTATGAGATCAAGGCTTACTTAGCGTTCTACTAACTCAATTGGACTATTGGTTCCTTATAGTTTTAGCAGGTAAGCGTAAGATCGAGTAGGTGTTATTTAAAATTACATCGAGAACTACTTCCCTAGCATGATTAAGATGCTAGTTTTAGAAAAAGTTTAAATATGCTGCTTGTCTTCAACAAAGTAATGTCAATTATTTTTTGTTGTTATAAATGCATAGTTGCAATTATAACTAACACTATAATGAATTCTTATCAAAACATAAAGAATGGATTAAATTGCAAGAGAAATTTCTTACCAAAGTTCCTTCAATTGTATGAATATTAATCTCTAAAAATATAAAGAACGTGGTTTTGTTTTCTTGTGTTTACAGTACTGGTTAATTATAAATTCCCTCGGAGAGAAATAAAGCTCATGGTATTGAGCTTAAGTTCACTTCAAACTATTTAGTTGTCTTACAGCTATTCTCACTTCAATACTCAAAAAAATGGCCTTCTCTTAAACCATGATGAAGTTCCTATGTTTTTCAATTATAATTTTAACAATGAGTTATTAGAATCTTTAACAGGAATTCTCCATCGTTGTTATTCTTCAGTTTCTTGATGTGACTCCTTCATCGAAACAATAGAAAGTTTATGTTTTTAGAAGTTTATGGCTTTTCCTTTTTACTATAGTTATAAGCTATATTATAACCATCTTATAACTCTTTTACTATTTTAAAATAATACATCACCTAATCAACTAGTTGAATAACATGAAGATCTTCTAGGATAGCAAATACTATCCAAGTTGTAACAATAGTATTTAAGTTATAACCTAAGGTAGAATACCTACCAAACAAACTACCAAGATGAAATGCAAAGATGATAATGATATCTTGTATTGTTTGAAATGATTGTTGGTTTTGCAATAATGAAATTGTTTGATTGCAGTGCTGACTATAGGCTTTGACCCACATTTGGAGCAGCCTTTGGGTGGACACATGGATATGTTACATCCACTTGAGGGTTGACCCAAAATATTGAAACCATACTCATTTTCTTGTGTTGCAAGAGTTTCTCCTTTGTGTTGGTCGAGGCAAGAGCTCATGGCCATGAGAGGCTTGTAACCACCTTCAACCTTTGGTAAAGCACTTGCAACTTCTTCAACATGACTATTGGGATAAGTTGTTAATGGTTTTTGTTCTTCTTTGTGTTGAAAAGTTACATCAAGGGTATGTAATGGCTTTCCTTTGTTGCTCGAAGGCTGTGATTTCCTTATCTTGCCACTGAACACTCAATAGTTGTTTCCTTCATTTGGTTGATTCGATTTCTTTGTGTTTCCTTCACAGAAGTGAATTCACATCTTCTTCCTTTCGGCATGGTGCCAAACATGACCTGGTGTGGCCATCTCTTCTTAGTTTTGACTCCAAGTTTTAATAGGTAACCACTTACCCTAAACTCAATTTTTCATTTGTTTTTCTTACAAGGGTTTTACAATTTTTTATGCAATCAAGTATTAAAAAATATTTGGTTTGGACTTGTAGGTTCTTGCTTCCGACTCCAATGCTGTAGGTGAAAATGAGCTCACTCTTCACTCTTTACATGAGCATCCAACTGGTAATCCCAAGTTCCATCAAGGGATTCTTCCTACGTGACATTGTGGTTGTTGGAAGTTGGTTCTGGTGGTTGTAATGGCACGGCATCAGTTCTTTATTAGCTTAAGTTTCCATCTTGTTTGCTATTTGTAAAGATTTCAGAAACCCTTAAAGGGTAATTCATGGAGGGTGAAGAAGGCTCTGGAAGCCATGATGTAAATGGGTTTTTAAAATACCGTTTTAGCCTTACAGCCTAAACAGTGTAAATGCTTTTATTTTAAAGCAAAAGATTCCAGCTCTGAACACAAAGGGCTTTAGACCCTTGTCTAGTTTATTCTAGTTTTTATAATAGATTTTGGTTGGTGAAAGAAGATTGTGAAATAGTCAGGATTGTAAATGGGAACAAGATTTTTCTCTTGTCAGTAAATTATTTGGATAGTGTTTATATATATATATATATATATATTGCATATTTTGGTTTTGTTAACAGGACCGAGCCTTGACCCTTTAATTTTAAAGGCTGTAAGCCATTCCTTAATATTTTATTTTGTGTTTGCAAATTGTTTATGTAATATTTGATTATTAATTCTGTTTTGAATAAGTCGTTCGTTTAATAATTTAAATTATTACCCTGTATTTATAAATATTTCCAATGCACAATTTATGGGAAAAATTACTGTGTTTAAGACTAAAATTTTACTCTGGTTTTGGCTCAAAGGGTTAATTAATCAATAAACCCTACAGTTTGATAATAGCGTTATTATACTTAGTAATTCCTAGCTTTTTTTATTTAATGATTTCTTTAATGTTTTTTACAGTTTGTTTATAATTTTTAGCTAAGAAGGATTAGGGTTTATTGCTGCATACTTGTAAATAGAATATATTTATCTTTCAATAACTTCCATGGTTCTAAATATATTATAGTAGAATTCTTTTGTCTTAGACAGAGACACATAGTGTCTGGAAATCAATTGTTATAAAAAAGTTTTGATAGTAAAAAAAAGATCTTAACCTAACCCTAGATAATGGTTTGTTTACTATACCTATACTTACTTACTAAACTGTAAGTTTTTATGTATTGTAAAGAATACTGGTATTAGAATTAGTTCTATTATTACTATTCTTTATACATACCTATCTTTCAGTTTATATCTGAAGTAAATATATGCAGACCATATTTACTACTTCTTTACAGTGGAAATCATAAGAAGACTAAAGTAAAAAGTAGTAACAGCTTTTATTCAAGTGAAATAATCATCTTATTCACCTAAACACCCATCTGTACTAGAGTATTACCCGGGTCAGGTGTGGAAAAATATAGTATGGAAATTCTAGTTCTATATGTTTCTCATTTTGCATATTCATTACTATTTCTAACATAAACTGCCATTTACCAAGTCTAACATTACACAATTACTCTTCTCTTCACAAACCCTAATTAAATACTAACATGCCTGTATTTAAAAACTAGTAAACAGTTTACTGAAATTGGTAACGAAAAATAACATAAAGACAAATAGAACCTATCAATGATATGATGACAACAACTTAAGGAGGTTGTTCCTCCCAACCAATCTCCTGGAGAGTGCTCAGATAGTGCTTCCTTAGGACCCCCGAGCTTGTTCCTCATCTTCTTGGCGGAGTACTGGGTGGAGACTATAACCTTAAGACCATTTGTCACCTGACTGGTCCAATTACCTCAGTAATTAAAATATTCTCTTAGCAGTAAGAACTTCATCCTAATAGCTGCAATAAGTTTAATCTCAGCACTTAACCCCTCAAACTCACTTTAGTAATCCCTTTCCATTCAATTTCTCTTGAGTAAATTCATTCACCCTGAATGATCAACTCGAGAAAGAGCAGCCTCAACTCTCTTCAATGGGAAATTTTATAGAGATGCCTAGGTCTTTTGGGTTAGTTTTCATTTAATGAGCCACCTGCTATGATTCCACTTTCTTAGGGAATCATGACCACAAATATAGGGAAATTTCCACCTACAACAGTTGGAAGTAGTTTGAAGATGTTGTCACTTGTTAGTGTACTCTCCACCCAGTCTCATCCACTAATTAACCAGTAAACACTCTTTTAATAGCTTCCCTAAGCTGTTGTCTCATCATTTATTTATTTATAAATAAAATATTCTGAATTACATTAATTATTCTTGACCCCATTGGGTCATCAATTAAAAACTTAGCATAAAATATAACACAACGTTCCTCAAATAACATTAAATTGTTTTTGAAAATCGGGGCATGTGACATACACACCCCCTTAAATTTTAATATAGTCCTCGATGTTATTTATTACTCGTCCTCAAATTTCCCCTGAAATAGAATTGGATATGCATCCCACATATGAATTTCCAATTCCCAGGTGGCTTCCTCTGGACTTAGGTGCTTCCGTTGCACCTTCATTTGACCAATGGTGCAGTTTCGAAGTGATATCTCCCTCTGTTTGAGGATAGAATCTGATTCCACCATAAAATCTCCTTCAGGTTCCACCTGCACATCATTCCAATTAATAACATGAGTAGCATCATGTACATATTTTTTTAATATAGAAATGTGAAAAATATTGTGAAATATTAAATTCGGTGGTAAAGCTAACTGATAGCCTACCTATCCGATATTGGATACTATTTCAAAAGGACCAAAATATCAAGGTGCTAGCTTCGCATAGCTACCTAGCCTCAGAGAACTCTTTTTGGGTCTTACCTTAACGAAAACATGTTCACCTACATGGAACTCCTTTGGAGTTCATTTAAGCTCTTCTTGACTTTTCTGTCAATCTTACGCAATTTTCAGATTACATTGTACCTGTTTTACAATTAATTCCATTTCTTTCAATAATTCAGGTCCTAATACTAACCTGTCCACTGGATTACTAAAATAAATGGGGGTATTGCATTTCCTTCCATACAGAATTTTGAAAGGACTATACCTAGCTGAAGCTTGATAATGATTATTGTAAGAAAATTCTACCAAGTGTAAATAATCTTCCCATTTACCTGGCTACTCCTTTATGTACATTCTGAGTAAATCCTCCAATACCTTATTTACTCTTTTAGTTTGTCCATCAGTTTGATAATGGAAAGAGGTACTAAAGTTTAACTTAGTATTTAATCCTTTGAACAAAGATCTCCAAAAATTACTTGTAAATTTAGGGTCTCAGTCTGAAATTATCACCTTCGGTATTCCACGCAACCAAAAAATTTGTTTTAAGAAAATATTAGCAATATTTGCAGCTTTATAAGTAGTTTTTACAGTTATAAAATGGGATTCTTTACTCAATTTTTCAATCACTACCATTATCAATTCATTTATGTTATGATTTTTAGGTAATCAAGTAACAAAATCAAGGCTAATTATCTCCCATTTCCAGCTAGGGATACGCAATGGCTAAAGTAGCCCAACTAGATGCTAATGTTTAGTTTTTACTTGCTGACAATCAAAGAATCTAGTAATATATTTTTCGAGTTCATTTTTCATGTTTCTCCAAAAATAATCTTTTCTTAGCATGGTTATAGTTTTCTGATAACCTGGATGCCCTGAATAAGGAGTTTTATGAATTTCGTTTAAAATTAATAGCTTAATCTTAGGTAAATTAGGTACATATAATCTGTATTTATATAGTAATAGTCCTTTTTCATTCAAGTTGTACCCTGTACTTATATTTTCTATTAAATTCTCTTTTACTTTCGCTTGTAATTTACGGTAATTTTCATCTTATTCTATTCCAACATCAAGTTGTTCTTCCAAGTCTTGTGTATAAGTGCTAATAGCTACTGTAAAGTTCAACTATGCATTTCTATTTAATGCATCAGGAGCTTTATTCTCCTTTCCTTTGATGTGTTAAATTTTAAAATCGTATTCACTTAGAAAATATAGCCACCTTGCTTGCGTAGCATTCAAGTTATGTTGATCTAATAAGTATTTCAATCCTTTATTATCCATCATTAAGATAAACTTCCTTTCAATTAAGTGATGACACCACATGTTTAAGGAATGCATGATGGCAGCTAATTCTAATTCATAGGTCACAAAATTTCTCTCATGAATCTTTAGTTTCCTAGACTCATAAGCAATGACATGTCCTTCTTGAGTAAATACTCCTCCTAAACCGTCATTGCATGCGTTAGTACATACTATAAAATATTTATTAGGGTGAGCAGTTCTTAATATTGATGCAGTAGTTAATAATATTTTTAACCTTTTAAAACTGTCTTCGCACTTCTGATTCCAATCAAATTTCTTTCCTTTTTTCTCCAAAGAGGTTATCAGATTTTCAATTCTTGAAAACCCTTCGATGAACCTCCAATAATAACCGATAATCCCCATAAATTATTGGATTTCAGCTATGTCTTTTGGCACTGGCCAATCTTTGATTTCCTTTATATTTTTGTGGTCAACTGAAATTCCTTCTTTAGTCACCACATGAACTAAGTACTAGATTTTAACTTTAAAGAAGTCACATTTACTAAATTTCGCAAAACGTTGATGTTCTCGTAACTCTTGCAAGACAATTTGTAAGTGTTCTTTATGTTCTTCTTCAAATTTTGAGTAAATTAATATGTCATCAATAAATATGACCACAAATTTATCTAGATATTTGTGCATTACATTATTCATTAGACACATAAAAACAACTCGAGTGTTAGTAAGCCCGAAAGGAATAATGAAAAACTTGTAATGTCCATATTGAGTTCTAAAGGCTGTTTTAAAAATTTCTTCATCCCTAATTCGGACCTCATGATATCCAAACCATAAATCAATATTTTAAAACACCATATCTCCATGTAGTTGATCCACGAGATCGTCTATGCGAGGTAACTGGTATCTATTCTTGATAGTCATTTTATTTAATTGACGACAACCTATACATAGTCATAGAGTTTTGTCCTTCTTCTTAACAAATATGACAGGTGCCCCCCACGGAGACACACTGGGTATAATATAATTCTTATCAATAAGTTATTTTAATTGTGACTTAAGTTTATTTAGTTCGAGTATATTCATTCAATAAGGGGTTTTTGAGCTGGGCGCTGCACAAGGTACCAGCTCAATAGTAAAATATAATTCCCGTTTCGGAGGCAGTCCCAAAATTTATTCCAGAAATACATCTGAATATTCCTTTAGAATTGGTATACCTTCCAATTTTAATTTATCTATGTTGTTCATGTTTTCTTCATCGATTACTCTTACTGCATAAGCCTTACAGCCTTTCCTAAAAGCTCTCTTAACCTGCAAAGCAAAGATCTACCTTACGGTTGTTTTCCTTGGGATTCCCTTTACACTTATTAACTTTCCATTGTTATTTATGTAAGTAAATGTTATATTGAATCAATTCAATACCACCCTATTTTTCTCTAACCAATCCATATCAATTAATATATCACATGATCCTAAAGGTAATACATTGAGTTTAACAAAAATTTTAAACTGATCCATAGTTACTGCACAATTCTTTACAAAACTAATTACCTTTCTCTTCGCACCAGTAGCTAACTGAACTAACAAAGAACTTGCAAAATTTTCAACTGGAAGTTTACATTTTTCTATGAAATTAGGAGAAATATATCTTAAACTAGATCCTCGATCAATTAAAATAGATATAGGTACTTGATTTATCTTACCTTCCACTTCCACCATGGAAGTTTGAAAGTCTGCTTGCTGATTCTCTAATGCTGCATTGATCCTGGGTCTTGTCCTCAGTAGATCACCAACAGTAATCTCCTCATGTATTGTGTGGATGTTTCTAACAGTCTTCATCCAGTTGGGGTAGGCTGATGCATAATGTGGACCATTGCATTCCCAACACTTTATGGGTTCTTTTCGTTCAAAGTTCTTTGTGTAGTTACTGTGGTTGTTAGCAGATTCTTTATTCTTTTGATTATTCTGATTGGTTTATGAATTACTTATATTCCCTTGGAAATTCTTATTTGAAAAATTTCTAATGTTATTATTTTTATAATTTCTATTAGGTACAAACTCTTTCTTCTTTTGTTCAAAGTTATTATTTCTTCTAGCCTTCCAATTGGCCATACTCTCCTTTTTGTGATTTTGTTCATAACAGAAGTTCACTTTTATCATTGCTTCTTCTAGAGTTTTCAAATTATCATACTCAATCCTTTCCTTTGTATGATAACGTAAATATCTTAGAAACTGCTATACCTTAGGTTTCTCGTCCACAATGTATGGTACATACCTAAGCAGACTTAGATATTTACTATTCAGTTCTTTCATATTTATGTTGATGTACATGTAACTTCGGAATGTACTCTTCTATGTATCTTATGTATTGTAACCCGATGTTTATTCTGGGATGTCTTTATTATGTATTTGAGTCATGTGGTCATGCCCCGATGTTCCGATTGGGAGGATTAATAATGTAAACAAGTCATATCAAGTCATTAAGTAAGTCCCCACAGTTTCGGGGCACTTGAGTTATTATACACTAATTAAGGTGTAGGCTCGAGTAGTAATTATTAGGTCGATCCTACGTGTGAAATGGAAATTCAAGTGAATGGACTAATATAAATGGAGAGTGTGAGTCTCTCTCTATTTATCACTTGTGAATTACATCACTTGCTCTCTCAAGTGTGGCGCACCTTTGGAGAAGGAAATACTTTGGCTTGACAGAAGACAGAAGGCTGTTGTTGTGTTGGGAGGTCATCTTACTGTTTTGGGTTTCACATCTTGTGGTGATACTATCTTAGAGGAAGTTGAGGGGTTTTCTCCATTTATGGTTTCCCCTATCAAAACTCTTTGTGTCTCTTGTCTCATGTGTTGTGCTTATGTTATTGTTGTGCTTGTTATTCTCTCAGTGAAAAGATCCTAACATAATGCTAGCTTAAATGTTGAAAAACTAACATGGTATCAGAGCTAACCTGAGAATAAGACACTATGCAGCTGCGGAGGCTAGGGATTTCTTGTTTGTGGATCTTTCTCCTCTAATTTTCAGCAAAAGTAGGGTGAAATTACTCTTTTTTCTAGGGCACATCTTTCTGTCGAAACATAATTCAATTCTGAGGTTTTTTAGTTTTGGACCTGTCACTGGGGTCGGAAATTAGGGATTTTTATAGAAGAGGAATTTTTCAGTGAGCCCAGGCCTAGATTGTTCTCCTCCCCAAAATCGAAGTTAGGAACAAATTTGAAGGCATTTGGGTGGACAAAACTTTTTAAAAGCAAAACCCTTGTTGCTCCTGAACCAGCTCTGCAGGATTTCAGCTCAAGCTTCAGATTTGACATCTTGAACCTGGTAAGATCTAAAATCTTTTGTATTTCCATTTGAGGTTCTTATTTAGAGATGTATCATCATACAAAGCTTGATGAAAATCTTGAGGGGGATGATAACTTCCGAGCTTGGAAGTATAGGATCTCCCTAGTCCTGGAAGAGAATGAATTAGACTCCTACATTCATGAGGAGATTCCAGTTCCATATGGAGATGAGGAAAAGGTCCTACATAAGAAGAAGATGGTTATGGAAAAGAGAATCATTGCTTATTCTATTAAGGATCATCTTATCCCTCAGGTGTCCTCTCTCAAGACACCTAAAGCTATGTTTGATGCCCTAACCAAATTGTTTGAAGGAAAGAACATTAATCGGAAGATGACCCTAAGGAACTAGTTGAAGAATGTGAAGATTCAAAATGCAGAAAATATCCAGTCATACTTCACAAGGGTTTCTCAAATCAAAGAACAATTAGAAGTTGTTGATGAAGAAGTAGAAAATGCAGAGATTGTCATGACTACTTTGAATGCCCTCCCTAGGTCATGGGATGCTTTCATTCAAGGAATCTGTGCTAGAAAGAAGTTGGTCAAATTCAGCAGACTATGGGAAGAATGCTCTCAAGAAGAAGATCGGATAGCAGCTCGAGAAGAGAAGATGGGAAGTGAAGACCAAGCCCTCACGGTACATTCCAAATCTCACTCCAAGTCATCAAGAAAGAAGTTTCATCGTTCAAGAGGTAAGCATTCTTACAAAGATAACCCTAAAAGAGATATGTCTAGGGTCATATGCTATACTTGTGATGAAGCAGGACACTATGCAAAAGATTGTCCTAACAAACAGAAGAAGATGAAGAAGAGCAACAAAAGAAGACATCATGCTCATGCTGCAGAAGATGATGAACCATCCAGAAAGAGATTCAGATATGAAAGTGAAGATTCTTCAAGCGAGGATGAATATGTGCTGATATCAGCTCTCACAGGTAACATTACTCATGGAAGTGATGATTGGCTCATAGACAGTGGTGCTTCCAAACATATGACGGGATTCAAGGAATCTTTTGTGAGACTGTTAGAACATGAATCACCTCACAAGGTGAAACTAGTAGATGACTACCAATATCCAATAAAAGGTAGCGGGGAATCTTCATACAAGTTAGAATCTGGTAAGTCTCTAACAATGAAAGAAGTATTGTTTGTTCCAGGACTCAAGAAGAATCTTCTATCCATTTCAGCATTGGATGAAAAAGGAATGCGGGTGGCATTCGTAGATGGTCAACTCATCATGTGGCCAAAAGGAAAGACTATCGATGATGCGGTGGTAATTGGAGAACAAGAAGGAGGCTTGTACAAATTGAAGGGCCATCCAGAAGAAGCCTTGATCCATGACTCAGTAGAGCCAAATGAACTTTGGCATAGAAGACTTGCACATGTGCATTACAGAGCACTACCTATTGCAAGTAAAGCTGTCAAAGGTCTTCCAAAAATTCAAGCAAAACATGAAGGAGTCTGCAAAGGATGTACGAAAGGGAAGAATACAAAGAAGACATTTCCAAGCAGCGAAAGCAAAGCCAAAAGCATTCTAGAAATCATCCACTCCGATGTATGCGGTCCTATGTCATCAAACTCACTTAGCGGGTATGCATACTATGTCTCTTTTATTGATGATTTTTCTACAAAGACATGGATTTATTTTATGAAAAACAAAGATGAAGTATTCAGCAAGTTCAAGGAATTCAAAGCCTTGATCGAGAACCATACTGAAAAGAAGATCAAGACCATTAGATCAGATAATGGTGGTGAATTCACTTCAAATGAATTCAAGGAGCTATGCAAAGAATCAGGGATTAAGAGGGAGTTATCCACTCCTTATAATCCACAACAGAATGGGGTTGTAGAATGGAAGAACAGAACTATCATGGAAGATGCAAGAGCTATGCTTCATGATCAAGATCTACCTATGCATCTTTGGGCTGAAGCTGCCAGAATAGCGGTGTATGTACAGAACCGTACTCCACATAGAGTACTCGAGAACAAGACTCCTGAAGAAGTCTTCTCCGGCAAGAAACCAGAAGTTAGCCATCTCAGAATATTTGGTTGTCCAGTGTACATACATATTCCAAAAGAGAAGAGAGTGAAATTAGATCCTTCAGGAAAGAAGGGTATATTTGTGGGATACTCTAAAATCTTGAAGGCTTACAGAATCTAATTTCCAGGATATAAGAAGATTGACATCAGCAGGGATGTGACATTTGATGAAGGCACAGCTTACAACAAATCCAGAAAGAGACCCGCTGAAGAACCTAAAGAAACGGAAGCAGAAGCACCCAGGATCTGTGATACAATCATGAATGAAGAAGCTCAAGAAGGAGATCGAGAGTTCGAGGAACCAAAAATACCTATAGATCCACCTCTGGAGAAGAATCCTCATAAGAGGAAACCTTCTTGGGTACGTGAACTTATCCAAGGTGCGGAAAGATATGGGGATCTAGAAGAGAATCACGGAGAAAGAAAGAGAACCAGATCAAATTCCGGGTATGTAGCTTTACTATGTGATTTCATTGATAAAGAACCTTCCAGTTATGAAGAAGCGGCAGATCAGAAAGAATGGAAGGATGCTATGATCGAAGAATATCAATCAATCATGAAGAATGATGTTTGGGATGTTGTCCCAAGGCCAAAAGGGAAGTCAGTTGTTACTTCCAAATGGATCTACAAGATCAAGCATGCTGCGGATGGTAGTATTGACAAGTATAAGGCAAGATTTGTAGCTCGAGGATTCTCTCAGAAAGAGGGAGTAGACTATGAAGAGACCTTTGCACCTGTAGCCAGATACACTTCCATCAGATCAGTACTTGCCTTCGCTGTAGTGACGAAGTGGAAGATACACCAGATGGATGTCAAGACTTCTTTCTTGAATGGTGTAGTAGAAGAGGAAGTGTATGTAGAACAACCAATCGGTTTTGAGACACATGATAGAGAGTCTCATGTGTGCAGATTGAAGAAAGCCCTGTATGGTTTGAAACAGGCACCCAAGACCTGGTACGGCAGGGTTGACAGCTTTCTATCTAGTTTGGGCTTTACCAAGAGTAAAGCAGATTCCAACCTTTACTACAAGGTTTAAGATGGCAACCTAGTGATGCTTCTACTGTATGTAGATGATCTATTTGTGACAAGTACAAATGGGTTGATTGCTGATACGAAGAGAAATCTTGTTGCTGAGTTCGAGATGAAGGACTTGGGGATGATGCATTACTTTCTAGGTATGGAGGTGTGGCAGAGTTCAGATGGAATCTTCCTTGGACAAGGGAAGTATGCAGTAGAGATCCTAAAGAGGTTTGGGATGATGGACTGCAATGCTATGGACACACCCATGGCATCGAACCTGAAGCTATTGAGTGATGCTTCTTCAGAGACGGTTGATGCTACGATGTATCGTCAGATGATTGGGTCATTGACGTACCCGACGAACACAAGACCGGATATTTGCTTTGCTGTGAACACCTTGAGCCAGTACTTGACAGATCCGAGAAGTGTTCACTTGATTGCTGCAAAGCATATTCTGAGGTACCTGAAGGGTACAATTGATTATGGGCTCAAGTAAGATGGGAATCAGAAGACTAACCTAGAGGGTTATGTTGATTCAGATTGGGCAGGCAGTGCCGTCGACAGGAAGAGTACTTCGGGATGTTGCTTCAGTATGGGATCAAGTGTGATCTCTTGGTTTAGCAGGAAGCAATCCTGTGTGGCACTGAGTACAGCTGAAGCAGAGTATGTCGCAGCTTGTTCAGCTAGTTGTGAGGCAATATGGCTGCGGAAGCTACTGTCTGATATATTTGATCTCCAGTTGGATGCTACTTGTATACATTGTGACAACTAGAGTTGCATGAATTTGTCAGAGAATCCAGTGTTCCATGACAAGTCGAAGCATATCGAGATCAAGTATCACTATATCAAGGATATGGTGCAGAGAGGAGCAGTGGAGCTCCTGTATGTTGCGAGGGAGGAACATATAGCTGATGTATTGACGAAGCCATTGGCTAGGCTGAAGTTCGAGTACTTCATAGAGAGACTTGGTGTTCTGTAGATCGAGGCTTCCTCCCAGAGACAGTGATGAGATCCATAGCCATTCTGACATGGTGAGAGGATTGGTTCCTTCCATGGTCAGATGTAAGGGCTGAGCCATTCCGTCATGGTGAGAGGATTGGTTCCTTCCATGGTCAGATGTAAGGGCTGAGCCATTCCGTCATGGTGAGAGGATTGGTTCCTTCCATGACTGATATGAGTGCTGAGATTGATAGCCATTCTGACGGGCAGGTCAGATGTAAGGGCTGAGCCATTGTGGTCATGGCTAAAGGATTAAGTTCCTCCCATGATAGATGTGAGTGCTAGCCATTCTGTCGAGTAGGACAGATGTAAGGGAAAATGCCACTTTCCGGGAGAGTGGAGGCGCCTGGTCCGTTACCAGGTAGCTCAGTCAGGGACTGGGGGCCATTCTGACGAGGGTGTAGGATTAAGCTCCTACCAGGTCAGATGTGAGTGAAAAAATCTTTCTTCATTGTGGCAGAAGTGGTTACAGCCTGGTTGAAAGTCTTTCGTCATTGTGGTGGATGTGGATCCAGCCTGGGTGAAAGTGCAGAAATCTTTCTTCATTGTGGCGGATGTGGTTCGAGCCTGGGTGAAAAGAACAGAGTTCTTTCATCATTGTGGCAGATGTGGTTCCAGCCTGGTTGAAAGTCTTCCATCATTGTGGTGGATGTGGCTCCTTCCTGGGTGAAGAGAACAGAGTTCTTTCATCATTGTGGTGGAGGTGGTTCCAGCCTAGGTGGATGTCATGCCATTCTGATGAGTAGGTCAGATATAAGTGCTGGGCCTTTCTGATGTGATTGTAGTTTACTACATGATCAGATGTGAGTGCTGGGTGTGCCTTTCTAACGAGTAGGTTAGATGTAAGTGCTGGGCGTGCCTTTCTGACGAGCAGGTCAGATGTAAGTGCTGGGCGAAGACCTACATGAGAGTAGGCCTACAACCAGCATGAAAAAGGGCTGTCTCTATAGAAATTTCTATGACGAGATAGTACACACTTGATGATGACCAGAGGAGATCCAAATCGAGCTATGATCCAGATCCAGTTATGATGAATCCGAGAGATCCAGATCCAGTGATGATCCAGATCCAGCAGTGATGATGATCCAGATCGAGTGATGATCCAGATCTAGTCTAGTGATGAGATCTAGATTGAGTGATGATCCAGATCCAGCAGTGATGATGATCCAGATCGAGTGATGATCCAGATCTAGTCTAGTGATGAGATCCAGATCGAGTGATGATCTAGATCTAGCAGTGATGATGATCCAGATCGAGAGATGATCCAGATCCAGATGACTTGAAGACGAAGATGAATTAAAAACGAGATGATCTAGTTGATGCAGAGAAGAAGACCAGTGCTGAAAATTGTGTTGAAAGAATACCTTCCTAGTTAAGAGGGAGTGTTGATGTATATGTAACTTCGGAATGTATTCTTCTATGTATCTTATGTATTGTAACCCGATGTTTATTCTGGGATGTCTCTATTATGTATTTGAGTCATGTAGTCATGCCCCGATGTTCCGATCAGGAGGATTAATAATGTAAACAAGTCATATCAAGTCATTAGGTAAGTCCCCACAGTTTCGGGGCACTTGAGTTATTATACACTAATTAAGGTGTAGGCTCGAGTAGTAATTATTAGGTCGAGCCTACGTGTGAAATGGAAATTCAAGTCAACGGACTAATATAAATAGAGAGTGTGAGTCTCTCTATTTATCACTTGAGAATTACATCACTTGCTCTCTCAAGTGTGGCGCACCTTTGGAGAAGGAAATACGTTGGCTTGATAGAAGACAGAAGGCTGCTATTGTGTTGGGAGGTCATTTTACTGTTTTGGGTTTCACATCTTATGGTGATACTATCTTAGAGGAAGTTGAGGGATTTTCTTCATTTATGGTTTCCCCTATCAAAACTCTTTCTGTCTCTTGTCTCATGTGATGTGCTTATGTTATTGCTGTGCCTGTTATTCTCTCAGTGAAAAAATCCTAACATAATGCTAGCTTAAATGTTGAAAAACTAACAATTTATTGTACCTAGTTTTAACTCATAGAATTCCTTAGCCCTTTCCTCATAGTACTGTTTAGATAAAAAGTTATTTTTGAAATATTTCTTAAATGTGCTCCAATTTATGTTTTTCTGTCTTATACCTTTTACTCTTTTTCAGTCCTGGAACCATATATCAACTTTTCCCGTAAGATTATAAATAGCCATCCTAGCCTTTACTTGATTAGAATAGCTATAAATTTGGAAGTATTTCTTCATCCTGTATAACCAAGATTCTGCTTCTTCCCCCTTTTTAGTTTCTCCATTAAATGTTGGTGGCTTTATCTTCTTGAACTCCCCAGAGATTTATTCATAAGGTTTATATTTTCTTTTCCTAGTATGGTGGTTATCTTCACTATTATCACTAGTATAATGAGGGTTATGTTTACCACCATATACTTCAAAAGATGAGCTACTTTTGTTTTTAACTTATTTAGTTTTTTATACTTATGTTGATAACCTACATCTTCAAACTCATTTCTTTTACCCTTTCTGTCAGTATGAAATATTTCTATTAAAATCTGATTCAACTCCTCTTGAGCTCTCAGAATCCTCTCATTTTCTTTCTTAACCGATTCCATATCTGATTTTAATTCTTTAATTGTTTATAGTAGTTCAGAAGAATTATTGGTTATATCTTCTTGTATAGGTTCTTTTTGAAGATTATCTCATTCAGTGTAAGGAGATTCCTCATCGGCATATTCTTTCAATCTATCCATACGTGCCATTAACTCATAAATAAATTTCTCTGTGTGTATCATTCAAAGAAAACAACATCAGCATAATTATTTAAATTTATGGTTCCATATAAACAAGTTGAGCTTCATTAAGGATTTGTTTTTGAACCTTGTGCTTTTGATACCACATGTAATAACCCAAAAAATCATAAAATTTAAAGAATTTTAAAGTGACATAAAATGTCTAAAGTCGCAGCTAAATAACTACTAATTGTTGGCGGAAAAATGAAATAGTTTATAAAAGAATATGGGATTGCTTCTTTAAATGAACTTGTGAACTAAAGGATGTAATCTTGAATACCTGTGTTACTATTACTAATGACTTAATAGCTTTAGTTCTATCAGAGTTAGAAAAGGATTCACATTTTCTTTTATTGCTAGATATATTGATGATTAACTTTTGTCAAATAGGTAAGAATTATTGTATGAGATTCGGGCTTACTTAGCATTCTGCTAACTCAATTTCATTGCTGGTCCTTACAGGTTTAGCAAGTAAGCATAATATTTAGTAGGTGTTATTTAAAATTACGTCGAGAACTACTTACCTAGCATGATTAAGATGCTAGTTTTAGGAAAGGTTTAAATATCCTGCCTGTCTTCAAGAAATTAATGTCAATTCTTTTCTGTTGTTATAAATCCATAGTTGCAATTATAACTAACACTATAATGAATTCTTATCAAAACATAAACAAGGTATTAAATTGCAAGAGCAAGCTCTTACCAAAGTTCCTTCAATTGTATGAAGATTATTCTCTAAAAATATAAAGAAAATGGTTTGGTTTTCTTGTGTTTACAGTACTGGTTAATTATACATTCCCTTAGAGAGAAATAGAGCTCATGGTTTTGAGCTTAAGTTCACTTCAAACTATTTACTGGGCTTACAACTATTCTCACTTCAATACTCAAAAAAATGGCCTTCTCTTAAACCATGTTCAAGTTCCTATGTTTTTCAATTATAATTTTAACAATGAGTTATTACAATCTTTAACAGGAATTCTCCATCATTGTTAGTCATCAGTTTCTTGATCACTCCTTCATCAAAATAGTAGAAAGGTTATGTTTTTAGAAGTTTATGGCTTTTCCTTTCTAATATAGTTATAAGTTATATTATAAGCATCTTATAACTCTTTTACTATTTCAAAATAATACATCACCTAATCAACTTGTTGAATAACATGAAGATCTTCTACGATAACAAGTAGTATCCAAGTTGTAACAATAGTATTTAAGTGATAACAATATTATCTAAGTTATAACCTAAGGTAGAATACCTACCAAACAAACTACCAAGATGAAATTGAAAGGTGATAATTATATCTTCTATAATTATCAATTGTTGGTTTTGTAATAATGCAATTGTTTGATTGCAGCATTGTTTATAGGCTTCGACCCACATTTGGAGAAGCCTTTGCATGGACACGTGGATATGTTACATCAACTCGAGGGTTGGTTTAAAAGCTTGAAACCCTACTCATTTTCTTGTGTTGCAAGAGTTTATCCTTTGTGTTGGTTGAGGTGAGATCTCATGGCCATGAGAAGCTTGTAACCACCTTCAACCTTTGGCAAAGCACTTGCAACTTCTTCACCGTGACTGTTGGGAGAAGTTGTTAATGGTTTTGGTTCTTCTGTGTGTTGAAAATTTACAGCAAGGGTATGTAATGGCTTTTCTTTGTGGCTCAAAGGCTCTGCTTCCCTTATCCTACAACTGAACACTCAATAGTTGATGCCTTCATTTGGTTGAGTTGATTTCTTTGTGTTTCCTTTGCAGAGGTGACTTCAAGTCTTCTTCCTTTAGGCATGGTGCCAAACGTGACCTCGTGTGACCATCTCTTCTCAGTTTCAACTCCAAGTTTCAACAAGTAAAAACTTACCCTAAACTCGGTTTCTCATTTGTTTTTATTACGAGGGATTTACAAATTTTTATGCAATCAAGCATTAAAAAACATTTGGTTTGGACTTGTAGGTTCTTTCGTCCAGCTCCAATGTTGTAGGTTAAAACGAGCTCACTCTTCCGTCTTTACATGAGCATCCAAATGGTAAGCCTCGGTTCCATCGAGGGTTTCATCCTATGTGATGTTGTGGTTGTCAGAAGTTGATTCTTGTGGTTGTAATGGCATGGCCTCAATTCACTGTTAGCTTAAGTTTCCAGCTTGTTTACTATTTGTAAAGTTTTTAGAAACTGTAATGCCCCATATTAACGTTAATTAAAGTTTATTAGTAAATACTTTTATTAAACTAAACTTATACCATATTAATGTTAAATTAAAGTTTATTAGTAAATACTTTTATTAAATTAAACTTATACTATATTAATGATTAAAGTTTATTAGTAAATACTTTTATTAAATTAAAACTAATTATTTTACCGACTTTACAATTGCGTAAAACATTAAAATTTGTAATGTATGACATTTTTGACACGTACAAGTCAAGATAAATACATTACACATGTCAGACCTATCGGAATGGCACTACCCATGATAAAATAAAATAATAATGAAAGAGTCGGTGGAAGGAGGTATAAGGAGGGGGATTTTGGGGATTTCGGGGAGGCCGTGGAGACGTTGGATTTATTTTTGGGGAAATTGGACTCTGCATGAGGAAAACCAAGAAGAAAAATACTTGAGGAGGGGGACAACTCAAGGATGAGAGTATCTGTAAATGACTGAGACTGAGAAGATAAAGAATGGAGAGGAAGCTGCTCTCGGTATTATTGGTCTGTGGGCTCGGGGGCTAGGAAACCCGTGGGTTTCCTAGGGCCAACACATGATGAGAGTTGGTCGGCAGGGAGGCACATCATTTTGTTGATTAAGGCTCAGATGGAAAGCTGGAAGAAGAAGGAACCAGGTTTATAGCAAACTGTTGGATCTACCACGAATTCCAGGTATTTAAATTTCAGGTATGTAGATACTAAACTCATGCATGCTATTATGGTCTAATTTATGAAAAATTCATGAAGTTCTCAACATGTACAGCTCGAAATTTTCACTTGAATATGTTTACAGTTCATACTTGTATTGACATATGTCTATAAAATTTATAGAAAAGCCCTGGATATAAATCTGTAATACAATCTAAATGTTTTGATAGAGAACATTACAGAGAATTGGAAACAGTGCTCTAACCGTTAAGCAGAGCACTACAGATGGTATCGGAGCCTGTAGCTCAAACACTGAGACCTTCAGGCCTATCCACACCTAGAACAAAACCTAGAAAACTTGACCAAAACAAAACAAAACAAAAAAAAATAGAACAAAGTGCTCGTAGTTCACTGCTTAAGTCAGTCTATAAAATATAGTACTTACTGCTTCATACGTAGGGAGCTACCCACTGGAGTTAGAGAAAAAAAAAATCACAGGACTGAAATAAATATAGATTAACTCATCTTTTGCACTCATGTTAATGTTAACTACTGCTTGCTATCAATCAGTTGCATTTCCGGCACTACACTAGTTGGAGCTTAGCTAAAGCTAATTCGTATCAATATAGAGAAGATAAGTTGAACTAGCTGGAACTACTAGTCATCGATATCAATCGGGCACCCATAGCATATTTCCCATATGCGCCTCATGAAACATTTTACCCATCAAAATACTGTTCAAAATTCTACAAACAGTGTTAAAAATTCAAACAAATGCCTATCATGAGGCATTTCACCCATCAAAATTCTGTTAAAAATTATAACAGAGATGTTCAAGAATTAGGATCGAAACCTGGCGTCTTTGATCGAATTTTTGATTAAATATGTTTTTTTTGTTTGATGAGGGAGCTTTCCAGCCATGTGACAATTGCAGCTGGCGGCCCCGTTTGCACCTCTCCAGCATGTTGTAGCAACCAAGCGCTGAGATCCCGAAGCATACACACATTTGCTGCTAGAGAAGATGGCCTCCACTTCCCTTGGCTTCGGGCAAGGCAAAAAGAAATGAGAACAACGTTGCAAATAACAAGAAAATTGCATTTGAATTCCATAAAACAATGTACAAAATCTAGCTTACACGAATTTCAGAGACTCGTTTGCATTTCCCAACCAGTTCATGACAGCAATTCCGGAGCAGGAAATATACAGTAAAGAAAATATACAGTAAGTAAATATATAGTAGGAAAATATACAATAAGTAAATAATTGCCTCAATTTCATATCGCTATACATTAATAAAATATTCATATCGCTATAATTACATATTTTCTCAAAGAATTTATGAACACCACTACGCCTTCCACCGTCATCTGGTTAGGTTTCCTCGGCCCTCTGGCAGAAGACTCCCTCTTTCTCTTCTTATTTTCCATGCCAGATGATTTCGCAAGATCCATTTGCCAACTCAATGCCAAAGTGTGTATAGGAGCACAATTTTCAACAACAGCATCAAATCCCTAAATCTCTCCAGCGCTCTTTTCAACCTGAACTCCGTGCGACCGCAACCTTAACTTTTACCTTCGCCTTCTCCTTTGGTAGAAAGATTGCGTACAGCCAGAAGACGACCTGTAAAGCAGTTTTAAATAGCTAGACAGACAGCTAATACCAATAATTTGACTAGACCCACAAAACCTAATGGCCTTCATCCCAAAATATTACAAAACACGTTAACAACTGAAGGATTTCAATCAATTTCGGCGCGGTGATTTATCTTGCATGAAGTTGAAATGTGGCGAAAGATCTTTAGAGGGGAATCTCAAAGGAAACTTCTGTAAATTTCCCTCCATGTTTCTTCGCTGCAATGAATGTTTGCCCCCATGACAGAGCTGTGCCGCATAGTTATGGCGACAAGCTAAAGGTGAGGCAATCTAACTAAAAACTGTTCGAAGAGCTCTCGATATGCGTCTTGTAGGGATTAGGCTTCAACCGCAGCATTCAGCCAAATGGCCTTCGCGCGCGAGGAAGGAGGGACCTCCTTTTGTTGGGAGGCACCCTCCTAGGGAGTACTGGAGGAGGGCGTGCATGCAGCCCGCCTGGCGTGCATGCAACCCGCCTGGCATGCATGCAGCCCAGCCTTTCTCGTGGGCCCTTGGCCTTGCTACGTGCGATTATATCCTGCAGCAAGATTCCTCGTCAAACCTTACCGTGTGCGATTTTTATTTTATTTTATTATATATCTTACATTGACGGTGGAATAACCAGGTAAGGCCCCGTGGCCTCCTTCATGCACAGTGTAAATAGCAAATAAGGTATAATGCTTAGGGTTGAAATTATTTTAGTTTTATAATGTTTTAATGGTTATAAAAACATATAATAAATTTTACGTTTTTAAATTTTATTATGTTTTAAACTTTGCATATACTTAATTTAGAATTAAAGTCAATTGTTTAAAGCACGGTTATTTAAAGTTATTATAGGAGTACCGATTGATGGAGGTCTACCGGATTGGTTTTCCTCTATTCCTTGTGCGCTACAAGCATTATCTAAGAACCATGTATCCATGACCGCCTCACCAATGCAAGCAGAACCCATAGCAATTAGTGATTGTTTTGGCACTATGTTCTGTATCCATCTACCTGCTAAATAGAAGAAATAAGACTGGAGGATAGACCAAAGTGGATTGGATTGTATCTGTCATCCAACTATCTATTCTCTGAGCTGAAAATGAAGAGCCTAGCTGGCTGGCAGCGATTTACAACAGATATTTTCCCCCCTGCTAGTCCAACTTTATTTGATAGGATTGGTTCCTACAAACTTCTGGTTTTTACATGCCTACCTGCAGCACATGCGTATTCTGCTGTTGCGCAGTAGATTCGTCATATATTCATAGGAAGAACTTTTGCGTTTGGAAAAATCAGGTAAGATGCTTCCATTAAAAGTTTACTGCGATTAAAGCTTTCTTTTGCAAGGTTGCGAGTTCAGATCGAAAGCGACTAGCTCAATTAATTAAGACGTAGAGACGAACTCAATGTATGTAGGACTTTTGTTGCATTTCATTATATTTCTGAATAATGCTACAATTAATCCTTCTTCCACCGACTGCTTTCTCTTCTTTAAATGCTCAAGAAATTATGCGTTGATGTGAAGAAACAAATTTTGTCTGCCAGTGTTTTGTTTTTGATAGCTATACTGTATGTGATTTTACCTCTTTCCCCAAAATATAAGAAACTCCTTCATCCAAATAAACCCCTTCATCCAAATTCGTCAATGGGTGTCCATAAAAAAAAACAATTTATTTACCTGTTTTATGTATTGCCCATCGCTAATTGCAATATCGTTCAGATAATTTTGAACGTTGTGATCTTCAAGGGATTTAATTGGAGGTACACTATGATTAAATACAGGTTCTGCAGTACTAGACTCTAAGAATGGTTCAACTTCAGAGACGCATTGAGTGAGCAAACTCTCTTCATGAGAAATTTCACATCTCACACATCCACTATACCCAATCTAAATATTGACACAGTGCAGCGCCTTGAAGCATTAACAGGCCGATGATGCCGCGCCCTATTACAATGTAAGAATGCAGAGATGGAGAACCTGAATCGGGATACCATCAACTGGAGCCCTACACCTCAATGCCCCCTCTCCACTCCCGAACTGGGACCGGACCGACTGGAATCCCTCACACATGCAAGCGATAGATGCTTACCAGTCAGCAGTGACATTAATCCTAGCAAATCTAGTGATCCAGCCATCTCTGAATAAACCCACAGAATATAAAAAGCTAATAAACACGGATAGGGGGATGCCGCAGCTAGGATTCCCGGGATTGCCATTTGCAGGATAGATGGATGTGTGGGTGGCTGGGAATCAGATTCAGGGCCCATTAAAACAACCATTCCATCGTTATCAAGTAAATTTGTAGCGCCCAAAATTACTTTCTTCCAAAATTCAACTACTAACAGAACGATCAATATCATCTTGATAAACGTCAAAATTAAATCCTCATTCAAAGGTGTATATAAATGGTGTATTTCATTATGAATATATTTTGAACTTTTGTTTATGGTATTTAAATAAGGGTTGGTAAAATTGACCAGAATTTATACGTATCACATTAGAAATATATTTATTTCAGTTAGGTTTGGTAAATTTGACGAGGATCTCCCCTGATGCTTTACAAGAGCGATTGGAACATAGGGCGGCAAATAAGTAGTTCACCACCGTCTACCACGTGGATCAATCTCAGCTCGCTTACCATGCACATTAATACGCTCCAGCAAATGAAATTTGAACCATTAATGAAGTTGGCCTTTCGAACTCTGAACAGGGCTGTTTATGGTTACCATGGCAATCAATACTGTAACTTGTTGATTTAACATGACTCCAGTAATGTATGCTGCAACTCAAAACCCTATACCCTAATGCTTGCAGGAACCCTAAACCCCAACTTTTAAAGCCCTGGCTAGCGCATGAATTGAATAGTAGATTTTTTTTTTACCACACTTAAGTATAACATAAAAATATATTTGACAGGCACCAAATTTATGCGGACAGTAAATGACAGGCACCCAAAAAAAATAAAAAAAAATAAATAAATAAAATATCCACTAATCCACTAATGAATATTAAATACAATTTCAGTACTCAAAAGTTTCACCGACAGTTGGTGCAGTGTTGTTTATTGGTCTAAATGAACCATTTGTGCATTACGAACCGGTTCTAAGAAAACTTGTAAGTATTCTTATTCAGTTTATATGTTTGTAACTAGTAAAATTTAAGTCTTTTTTTCTTCAATCATGAAAGTTAGCTCTCATTTTCTTTGTTAAATTTACATTGGCACATAGTTTGATATTTGTTTTCTAAAACAGTTATTTATTTATATTTTGAAGCACGCATTTTATAGTGTGGAAAAAAAAAATTCGTATTTTAAATTGAGTAGAAATATTCATTTCAACTTGTTAATTAGCTATTCCATAATAAAATGCGTGTAATATCTTATCTCTTAGAAAAAGATCAGATTTGTTCTCAAAGCTCCTCAACTTTAAACTTCTGTGAACCATTGGATTTGTATTTGGGAAAATGCATTGGATTTGTATTAGATCTGCAAATTATTTGTAGTAGGTACTAAATGCTTGCCTTTTTGAGAGAATGGAAGATCTGTAGGTTAGAATTAACGCTGTTGTTTGTTCTAGAAGCTATATTGAGGGATAGAAGATTTTGCAAATAAAAGTTAATGTGAGTATAATGTCATCACAAATAAATACATATACATGCACATGTGTGTGTTGGTCATTTAGCACATAACATTTCAATGTCATCATTAACCTAGATTCCACTAAAATCCAGGTACATACACAAAACATGATTTATTGTTATTTTTTATTTTTATTTTTTTAAACTGAACCACTTAGTGCGCCTTTTGCACAAGTGTAAAACAATACGATAATTGAAACAAACTCTCCTAAAGAGAAATATCCAATTGATGACACTTCAACTATTTCACTAGGTTAATAGTTTTAATTTCCCCACTTATCAAAATGCAGAGTAAAGAGGGGTAATTAGTTCGGGACTAAGTTAACATATTTATACATAAAATGTACTAAATAAATGGTTCAAATATACATGTAGGTTAAATGTGTCAATTTTACATATGGGATAACATAAAGAACAAAAATTTGGATAAAGTGATTTTTTAAAGTTTAATATATATATGTTAAGGTGTATAGAAGATATATGGTGAATTAATAAACATGTTAGTAATACTGAATATAAAGTTTAAAAATGAGTATAAATTAATAATAATAAAAGCATGAGAGATGTATATAT
>LPNX010867932.1:365106-378016 GCA_001517045.1 Pseudotsuga menziesii
AATTTTTGAGCAAGGGGATAGAAAGAGTACGCATAACTAATTCCACATTATAATTAAATACAATGTACTCTAACGAGGATGTTGATTAATTATGAGTTAATAGGAACGTCTCTTGATTAGTTTTGTGTGTCCTAGTGTGCATACAAAAGATTAGGTTATGTAAAAGTTCCATTTATCTTGTAAGGATACCCTATGTTAGGAATGGTGATCACATGGTTGTATGAAGTACCTATCTAGAGATAGTATGTCAACATTCCTAGGGATGCCTAAGCGATTGCATTATTATAAAGATTATTATATTGTAAACTTGATATACACGGATTAATGAAAACATTAAAGGTGCTAAAGATACATTTTGATGAGGATTAAAGGGAGTGGTGCAATAGAATGGTTAGTTGTGTAATTAGTAAGTGACTAAGAGGTGTGAAAGTAACGATGATATCAATGGGTAAAAATATGTAATAACTAAAGTAGATTGAAGAGCGTTAGCAATAAATGAATGGTACAAAAGGGAAAATTGTGTTAGGACTATTAATAGGAATTAGTATAGAAGGAGATGAACGTATAAATGGAATTCACATATTGTCGTAGAAAACGATATGACAAGCATGCAAACTAACAATTAAAACTTCATATTATAGAAGTGTATCACATTATTAAAATTACCAAGAAATAAGTAGTGCAATTGTAAGTATTCTATGTATAATGCGCCACTCATGGTGTAAGAGTTCTACTTAAAGAAAATTTAATGATAAATGAGAGTTGATTAATAAACATAGTGGACTTCATGTTATTAAGACACTAGACCACTCTCAATATGGATCCCGAAAAGTCGTAAGCCGTACAAATTTATGAGATCATAAGTCGTATAAATTAGAGAGAGAGAGTCAAACAAATAATTCAATTACTAAACAAGCCCTATATAAAAAGAATAATAATTTAATAATCATAAAATGAAGAATCACAATAAAGGATATTTGGGCTATAACATATTCTTATTAATCATAACAAGACTATAGAACAGTGTATAAATTGTTGTTGATAAGAATCTAGTAGGGTATAATGAACCTTGATGCATGTTACAAATGGGGATCCTCGAGGAGGACACAAGTAGTTACTAGGATATGTTTTTTTAGATATATTAGGTGATAAAAGAAGTATTAGACATATTAGGTGATAAAAGAAGTAAAATAGTAAAATGACATCGACAGGTTGATCAAGTAAAGGTCCAAGTGGGACTACCATAACTAATGAATTCTAGTAGTAAGACACCTATATTATGCATAATAATACATTCTTATAATCGTATGTAATGCCCATAATTGACTAGACATATCAACATGTTACATTTTATTTTCTTAGTAAAACGTTGGACTCAGTTCGACTGAGTAAACCATATTTATGACATGATAGATGTTGCTACTATGTCTAAGACGTTACTATGCTTATGTTGATACATTGATTGTGATTGTGAAGTTACTATGTTATAGTTATCATGATATTCCTTTGTTCATAAAAACACTGTATGTTTTCATCATTGATAAATGTAATAGATATAAATGATGTATGGGTATCGACCCATGATGTGATCAATTTAATGAGTTATACAATGAAAGGAAATGTTGTTGATAATATGAACCAACTGATGATTGAATGGAGATATTATTATGAATATATGTTTTCAAAGTACTAATCTGTAGGACACACAGGCTATGTAATAGATGGATACCTTATATGAAGTGTGGTATAGTACCTATTTCTGCAGAAGAGCCTTGATTACCAAAATTGATGATACGATGACACAGACCAATAATCTCGATAGCAGCAAAGTATGTTTTTGATAGGGTATATAGACCCAGGATGTTGAGAGGGATGGATGTGTTCCACCCTATGTTTTTATGATACCCGAGGTCGTGGGAGGGCAGTGCTAAGACACGGTCCCCATGTTGTTGTGATGACGACGGTCGGGTACCCGAGGTCGTGGGAGGGCCTTGCTGAGACACGCTCCCCATGTTGTTGTGATGACGACGGTCGGATGCCTGCTAGGAGAGGTTAGGTCCGTTGTTCAGCCGACGCTATCGCTCTCAGGTTCTTATGTGGTCAGATCGGTGAAGCCGACATCCACTTTATACTAGCAGAGGAAGGATAGGGAGGATGCGGACGTAGGTTAGGATGGGTGGAAATTTTAGTTATTATGGTTGAAGGTTGGACAATTATGATACCGGACTAGTGATGGTAGGTACCAATCTTAACTGACTAATTATAAGAACATAATTGTTAAATAAATGTCACAAGAAATCCTATTATATCTGTATATGGGTCATGTTGCGTGAAATATTATTTGTATCAGTTAGAATTTAGGGGTTTTTGTTATAGTACATGTGCAGCATGTCCATGTACTGGCCATGCATGCACACCTCACACATGCACACTAGTATGAAATATTTAAATAGTTGGATAGGTTAACTAAGTAATTGTGAATTGCTTTGAACCTATAAATGTACCTTGAATTGTTTTAAACCTATAAAAGTACCTTGTATCACTATTTTGACCATAACTTCAGGACGAAGTTTCCTGAAAAGTACCCTGTATCACTATTTTTACCATAACTTCGGGACGAAGTTTCCTGAAGGGTGGGTGTATGTAATGCCCCATATTAACGTTAATTAAAGTTTATTAGTAAATACTTTTATTAAACTAAACTTATACCATATTAATGTTAAATTAAAGTTTATTAGTAAATACTTTTATTAAATTAAACTTATACTATATTAATGATTAAAGTTTATTAGTAAATACTTTTATTAAATTAAAACTAATTATTTTACCGACTTTACAATTGCGTAAAACATTAAAATTTGTAATGTATGACATTTTTGACACGTACAAGTCAAGATAAATACATTACACATGTCATACCTATCGGAATGGCACTACCCATGATAAAATAAAATAATAATGAAAGAGTCGGTGGAAGGAGGTATAAGGAGGGGGGTTTTGGGGATTTCGCGGAGGCCGTGGAGAGGTTGGATTTATTTTTGGGGAAATTGGACTCTGCATGAGGAAAACTAAGAAGAAAAATACTTAAGGAGGGGGACAACTCAAGGATGACAGTATCTGTAAATGACTGAGACTGAGAAGATAAAGAATGGAGAGGAAGCTGCTCTTGGTATTATTGGTCTGTGGGCTCGGGGGCTAGGAAACCCATGGGTTTCCTAGGGCCAGCACATGATGAGAGCTGGTCGGCAGGGAGGCACATCATTTTGTTTATTAAGGCTCAGACGGAAAGCTGGAAGAAGAAGGAACCAGGTTTACAGTAAACTGTTGGATCTACCACGAATTCCAGGTATTTAAATTTCAGGTATGTAGATACTAAACTCATGCATGCTATTATGGTCTAATTTATGAAAAATTCATGAAGTTATCAACATGTACAGCTTGAAATTTTCACTTGAATATGTTTACAGTTCATACTTGTATTGACATATGTCTATAAAATTTATAGAAAAGACCTCGATATAAATATGTAATACAATCTAAATGTTTTGATAGAGAACATTACAGAGAATTGGAAACAGTGCTCTAACCGTTAAGCAGAGCACTACAGAAACCCTTAAAGGGCAATTCATGTAGGGTGAAGAAGGATCTGGAAGGCATGATGTAAATGACTTTTTAAAGATGTTTTCAGCCTTACAACCTGAATAGTGTAATTTCTTTCATTTAAAAAAAAAAAATTTTAACTCTGAACTCGAAGGGCTGTCAACCCCTGTGTAGTTTATTTTAGTTTTTATAATATATTTTGGTTGGTGAAGGAAGACTGTGAAATAGTCAAGATTGTAAATGGGAACATGATTTTTCTCTTGTCAGTAAATTATTTGGATACTCTTTACTATATATATATATATATATATATATATATTGCATATTTTGGTTTTGTTAACAGGCTTGAACCTCGACCCTTTAATTTTAAAGGATGTAAGCCATTCCTTAATATTTGATTATTAATTATGTTTTGAATAATTTGTTTGTTTAATAATTTAAATTATTACCCCGTATTTATAAAGATTTCCAAAGCACACTTTAAGGAAAAAATTAGTGTGTTTAAGAGTAATATTTTACTCTGGTTCTGGCTCAAAGGGTTAGTTAATCAGTAAACCCTACAGTTTGATAATAGCATTATTATACTTAGTAATTCTTAGCTTTGTCTATTTAATGATTTATTTAATGATTTTTACAGTTTGTTTATAATTTTCAGCTAAGAAGGATTAGGGTTTATTGCTGCATACTTGTAAATAGAATATATTTATCTTTCGATAACTTCTGTGGTTCTAAATAGATTATAGTAGAATTATTATATGTTAGACAAAGACACATAGTGTCTGGAAATCAATTGCTATAAAAAAATTTTGATAGTAAAAAAAATATCTTAACCTAACCCTAGATAATGGTGTGTTTACTATACCTATACTTATTTACTAAACTGTAAGTTTTTATGTATTGTAAAGAATACTTGTATTAGAATTAGTTCTATTATTACTATTATTTTTACATACCTATATTTCAGTTTATATCTGAAGTAAATAGATGCAAGCCATATTTACTACTTTACAGTAGAAATAATAAGCAAACTAAAGTAAAATGTAGTTACAATTTTCATTCAAGTGAAAGAATCATTTTATTCACCTAAACATTCATCTATACTAGTGTATTGCCTGACTCGGGTGTAGAAAAATACAGTATGGAAATTCTAATTCTCTATGTTTCTCATTTTGCATATTCATTACTATTTGTAACATAAGCTGCAATTTACAAAGTCTAACATTACATAATTACTCCTCTCTTAAAAAACCCTAATTAAATACTAACACGCCTGTGTTTAAAAACTAGTAAACATTTTACTAAGAATGGTAAAGAAAAATAACATAAAGAAAATTAGAACCTGTCAATGATAAGACAACAATAGCTTGCGGAGGCTATTTCTTCCAACCAATCTCCTAGAGAACACTCAAACATCGCTTCCTCAAGACCCCCGAGCTTGTTCATGGTATTCTTGGCAGAGTACTTGGTGAAGACTATAACCTTAAGACCATTTGTCACCTGACTGGTCCAATTACCTCAGTAATTAAAATATGCTCCCAGCAGTAAGAACTTCAGCCTAATAGCTGCAATAAGTTTAATCTCAGCAGTTAATCCCTCAAACTCACTTCAGTAATCCCCTCCATCTAATTTCTTTTGAGTAAATTCATTCACCCTGAATGATCACATCTAGAATCACCAGTCTTAGTTGTCTTCAATGGGAAATTTTATAGAGATGCCTAGGTTTTCTAGGTCAACTTTCATTTAATGAGCCACTTGCTCTGATTCCACTTTCTTGGGGAATCATGACCACAAATATAGGAAAATTGCCACCTACAATAGTTGAAAGTATATTGAGGATGTTGCCACTTGTTAGTGTACTCTCCACCCATTCTCCTCCATAAATTGACCAGTAAACACTATTTTAACGGCTTCCCCAAGGTGTTGTCTCATCATTTATTTATTTACAAATAAAATATTATAAATTACATTAAGTATTCTTGACCCCACTCGGTTATCAATTGCAAACTTAGTATAAAATATAACACAATATTCCTCAAATAACATTAAATTGTTTTTACGAATTATGGCATGTGACATACCCACCCCCTTAAATTATAACATTGTCCTCAATGTTATTTATTCCTCGTCCTCAAAGTTTTTCCTGAAATAGAATTGGATATGCATCCCGCATATCACTTTCCAATTCCCAGGTGGCTTCGTGTGGACTAAGGTGTTTCCATTGCACCTTCACCTGACCAATGGTGTGGTTCGGAAGTGAGATCTCCCTCCGCTCGAGGATAGAATCTGATTCCACCAGAAAATATCCTTCAGGTTCCACCTGCACATCCACCAAAAAATATCCTTCATGTTCGACCTGCACATCATTCCAATTAATAACATGAGTAGCATCATGTACATATTTTTTTAATACAGAAATGTGAAAAACATTGTGAGCTCTTAAATTCAATGGTAAATCTAACCGATAGGCTACCTGTCTGATTCTAGAAAGTTTTTCAAAAGGACCACAATATCAAGGTGCTAGCTTGGCACAACTACCCAGCCTAGGAGAACTCTTTTTGGGTCTCACCTTAATGAAAACATGTTTTCCTACTTCGAACTCCTTTGGAGGTCATTTAAGGTATGCTTGAGTTTTCTGTCAATCTTGCACAATTTTCAAATTACCTTGTACCTGTTTTACAATTAATTCCATTTCTTTCAATAATTCAAGTCCTAATACTAACCTGTCCACTGGATTACTCCAAGATATGGGGGTATTGCATTTCCTTCCATACAGAATTTTGAAAGGACTATACATAGTTGAAGCTTGATAATGATTATTGTAAGCAAATTCTACCAGGTGTAAATAATCTTCCCATTTACCTAGATGCTCCTTTACGTACATTCCAAGTAAATCCGCCAATACCTAATTTATTCTTTTAGTCTATCCATTAGTTTGAGGATGGAAAGAGGTACTAAAGTTTAACGTAGTATTTAATCCTTTGATCAAAGATCTCCAAAAAATAACTGTAAATTTAGGGTCTCAGTCTGAAATTATCACCTTCGGTATTCCATGCAACCAAAAAAATTGTTTTAAGAAAATATTAGTAATATTTGTAGCTTTATAAGTAGCTTTTACAGGTATAAAATGGGCTTCTTTACTCAATTTGTCAACCACTACCATTATTGAGTCATTTAAGTTCTGATTTTTAGGTAATCCAATAACAAAATCAAGGCTAATTATCTCCCATTTCCAACTAGGGATAGGAAATGGCTGAAGTAACCCAGTTGGATGCTGATGTTCAGTTTTTACCTGCTGACATTCAAAGCATCTAGCAATATATTCTACCAGTTCATTTTTCATGTTTGGCCAGAAATAATCTTTTCTTAACATGGTTATAGTTTTTTGATAACCAAGGTGCCTTGAATAAGGATTTTTATGAATTTAGTTTAAGATTAATAGCTTACTCTTAGGTACATTAGGTACATACAATCTATCTTTATACAGTAATAGTCCTTTTTCATTCAAGTTGTACCCTGTACTTACACTCTCTATTAAATTCTCTTTTACTTTTGCTTGTAATTTTCAGTAATTTTTTGTCTTGTTCTATTCCAACTTCAAGTGGTTCTTCCAAGTCTGTTGTATAAGTGCTGATAGGTGCTGTAAAGTTCAGCTTTGCATTTCTACTTAATGCATCATCAACTTTATTCTCCTTTCCTTTGATGTGTTGAATTTCAAAATTGTATTCACTTAGAAAAGCTAGCCACCTAGATTGCCTAGCATTCAAGTTAGGTTGATCTAACAAGTATTTCAATCCTTTATTATCCTTCATTAAGATAAAATTTATTCCAATTAAATGATGATGGCACATATTTAAGGCATGTATGACAACATCTAATTCTAAGTCATAGGTCGCATAATTTTTCTCATGAATCTTCAGTTTCCTAGACTCATAAGCAATCACATTTCCTTCTTGAGTCAATACTCCTAAACCGTCATTGCATGCGTCAGTAGATACTATAAAATATTTATTAGGGGAAACAATTCTTAATATTGGTGCAGTGATTAATAATTTTTGTAACGTTTTAAAACTGTCTTCGCACTTCTGATTCCAATCAGATTTCCTCCCCTTTTTCTTCAAAGAGGTTATCAGATTTGCATTTCTTGAAAACCCTTCGATGAACCTCCGGTAATAACCAATAATCCCCATAAATGATTGGACGTCAGTTATGTCTTTTGGGGCTAGCTAATATTTGATTTTCTTTATCTTTTGGGGTCAACCGAAATTCCTTCTTTAGTCTCCACATTACCTAAGTACTGGATTTTAACTTTAAAGAAGTCACATTTACTAAATTTTGCAAAAAGTTGACGTTCTCTTAACTCTTGCAAGAAATTTTTTATGTATTCTTTATGTTCTTCTTCAGATTTTGAGTAAATTAATATGTCATCAATAAATTTAACCACAAATTCATCGAGATATTTGTAAATTACATGATTAATTAGTCACATAAAAACAACTGGAGCATTAGTAAGCCCGAAAGGCATAACGACAAACTCGTAATGTCCATATCGAGTTCTAAAGGCTGTTTTAAAAATGTCTTCATCCTTAATTCGGACTTGGTGATATCCAGACCGTATATCAATATTTGAAAACACCGTAGCTCCATGTAGTTGATCAAACAGATCATCTATGTGAGGTAATAGGTATTTGTTGTTGAACATCATTTAATTTAATTGACGATAATCTATACATAGTCGTAGAGTTCTATCCTTCTTCTTAACAAAGATGATAGGTGCCCCCCAAGGAAACACACTGGGTCTAATATAATTCTTATCAATAATTTCTTTTAATTGTGACTTAAGTTCATTCAGTTCGAGTATGTTCATCCAATAAGGGGATTTTGAGCTGGGAATTACACCAGGTACCTGCTCAATAGTAAAGTCTAATTCTCATTTAGGAGGTAGTCTTGGGATTTCTTCTAAAAATACATCTGAATATCCCTTTTGAATCAGTATATCTTCCAATTTTAATTTATCTATGTTGTTCATGTTTTCTTCATCGATTACTGTTACTGCATAAGCCTTACTGCATTTACTAACAGCTCTCTTACGCTACAGAGCAGAGATCTTCCTTACGGCTATTTTCCTAGGGACTCCCTTTACACGTATTAACTTTCCGTCGTTATTTATGCAAGTAAAAGTTTTATCGAAACAATTCAAGACCACCCTATATTTTTCTAACCAATACATACCAATTAATATATCATATGAGCCTAAAGGTAATACATTGAGTTTAACAAAAGTTTCAAAATGATCCATAGTTACTACACAATTATTTACAAAACTAATCACCTTTCTCTTTGCACCAGTAGCTAACTGAACTAACCAAGAACTTGCAAAATTTTCAACTGGAAGTTTACATTTTTCTACCAAATTAGGAGAAATATAGCTTAAACTAGCTCCTGGATAAATTAAAATAGATATAGGTATTTGATTTATCTTACCTTCCGCTTCCACCATGGAAGTTTGATAGTCTACTTGTCGATTCTCTAATGTTGCATTGATCCTGGGAATTGTCCTCACTGGATCATCAAAAGTCATATCCTTTTGTATTGTGTGAATGTTGCTGACAATCTTCTTCTGATTGGGGAAGACTGATGCATAATGCAGACCATTGCATTCCCAACACTTTATGGGTTCTTTTCATTCAAAGTTCTTTGTGTAGTTACTATGGTTGTTAGCAGATTCTTTATTCTTTTGATTATTCTGATTGGTTTATGAATTGCTTTTATTCCCTTGGAAATTCTTATTTGAAAAATTTCTGGTTTTATTATTTTTAGAATTTCGATTAGGTACAAACTCTTTCTTCTTTTTTTCAAAGTTATTATTTCTTTTGGACTTCCAGTTGACCATACTGTCCTTTTTACGAATCTATTCATAACAGAAATTCACTTTTCTCATTGCTTCTTGTAGAGTTTTTGGATTGTCATACTCAATCCTGTCCTTTATATGATAACGTAAACATCTTAGAAACCACCGTACCGTACGTTTCTCATCGAGAATGTATGGTACATACCTGAGTAGACTTAGAAATTTACTATTCAGTTCTTTCATATTCATTGTGCCCAGTTTTAAGTCATATAATTCCTTAGCCCTTTCCTCATAGTACTGTTCAGATAAAAATTTCTTTTTGAAATATTTCTTGAATGTGCTCCAACTTATGTTTTTCTCTCTTATACATTTTACTCTTTTTATGTCCTGCCACTATATATCAGCTTTTCCCATAAGATTATAAATAGCCATCCCAGCCTTCAATTGATTAGAATAGTTATACATTTGGAAGTATTTCTTCATCTCGGATAACCAAGATTCTTCTTCTTCCCCTTTTTTAGTTTCTCCATTAAATGTTGGCAGCTTTATCTTCTTGAACTCCCCAGAGATTTCTTCATAAGGTTAATATTTTATTTTCCTATTATGGTGGTTATCTTCACTACTATCACTAGTATAATGACAGTTATGCTTATCACCATATACTTCAGAAGATGAGCTACTTTCGTTTTTAACTTGTTTAGTCTTTTTATACTTATGTTGATAACCTATATCTTCAAACTCAGTTCTTTTACCCTTTCACTCAGTATGAAATATTTCTATTAAAATCTGATTCAGCTCCTCTTGAGTTCTCAAAATCCTATAATTTTCTTTCTTAACTGATTTCATCTCTGATTTTAATTATTTAACTGTTTATAGTAGTTCGAAAGAATTATTGGTTATAACTTCTTGTATAGGTTCTTTTTGAAGATTATCTCGTTTAGTGTAAGGATATTCCTCATCCGCATATTCTTCCAATGTATCCATACCCTTCATTAACTCAGAAACAAATTTCTCTGTGTGTATCATTCAAAGAAAACAACATTAGCATAATTATTTAAATTTATTGTTCCATATAATCAAGTTGAGCTTCATTAAGGCCTAGTGTTTAAACCTTGTGCTTTGATACCACATGTAATAACCCAAAAATTCATAAAATTTAAAAAAATTTAAAGTGACATAAAATGTCTAAAGTCGCAGAAGTAACTGCTAATGGTTAGCGGAAAAATGAAACAATTTATAAAAGAATATGGGATTTCTTCTTTAAATGAAGTTGTAAACCAAAGGATGTAATCTTAAACACCTTTTTTAGTACTACTAATGACTTAACAGCTTTAGTTCTATCAGAGTTAGAAAAGGATTCGGATTTTCTTTTACTGCAAGATATACTAATGATTAACTTTTGTCAAGTAGATAAGAATTCTTGTATGAGATCGAGGGTTACCTAGCGTTCGGCTAACTCAATTGGACTGCTGGTTCCTTACAAGTTTAGCAAGTAAGCGTAAGATCTAGTAGGTGTTATTTAAAATTACGTCGAGATTTAATTCCCTAGCAAGATTAAGATGCTAGTTTTAGAAAAGGTTTAAATATGATGCTTGTCTTCAACAAAGTAATGTCAATTATTTTCTGTTGTTATAAATCGATAGTTGCAATTATAACTAACACTATAATGACTTCTTATCAAAACACAAACAAGGTATTAAATTGCAAGAGCAAGTTCTTACCAAAGTTCCTTCAATTGTATGAATATTATTCTCTAAATATCCAAAGAACATCGTTTGGTTTTTTTGTGTTTATAGTACTGGTTAATTATAAATTCCCTCAGATAGAAATAGAGCTCATGGTTTTGAGCTTAAGTTCACTTCAAACTATTTAGTTATCTTACAACTATTCTCACTTCAATACTAAAAAAAATGGCCTTCTCTTAAAGCATGATCAAGTTCCTATGTTTTTGAATTATAATTTTAACAATGAGTCATTAGAATCTTTAACAGGAATTGTCCATCATTGTTAGTCTTCAATTTCTTGATCACTCCTTCATCAAAATAGTATAAAGGTTATGTTTTTAGAATTTTATGGCTTTTCCTTTTTACGATAGTTATAAGCTATATTATAACCATCTTATAACTCTTTTACTATTTCAAAATAATACATCACCTAATCAACTTGTTGAATAACATGAAGATCTTCTAGGATAAAAAAGAGTATCCAAGTTGTAACAATAGTATTTAAGTTATAAAAATATTATTTAAGGTATAAAATAAGGTAGAATACCTACCAAACAAAACTACCAAGATGAAATCAAAAGGTGATAATTATATTTTGTATAGTTTGAAATGATTGTTGGTTTTCCAATAATGCAATTGTTTGATTGGGTCGCTCAGTATAGGCTTAGACCCACATTTGGAGAAACCTTTGGAAGGACATGTGGATATGTTACATCCACTCGAGGGTTGACTTAAAAGCTTGAAACCCTACTCATTTGCTTGTGTTATGAGAGTTTCTCCTTTTTATTGGTCGAGGTGAGAGCTCACGGCCATGAGAGGCCTGTAACCACCTTCAACCTTTGGCAAAGCACTTGCAACTTCTTCAATGTGATTGTTAGGAGAATTCGTTAATGATTTTTGTTCTTCTATGTGTTGAAAAGTTACAGCGAGGGTGTGTAATGGCTTTTCTTTGTGGCTCAAAGGATGTGCTTGCCTTATCATGCAACTGAACACTCAATAGTTGCTTGCTTCATTTGGTTTAGTCAATTTATTTTCATTTCCTTTGTAGAGGTGACTTCACATCTTCTTCCTTTTGACATGGTGCCAAACGTGACCTAGTGTGGCCATCTCTTCTCAGTTTTGACTCCAAGTTTTAACAGGTAACCACTTACCCTAAACTTGGTTTTTCATTTGTTTTTCTTACAAGGGTTTTAAAAATTTTTATGCAATCAAGTATTAAAATGATTTTGTTTGGACTTGCAAGTTATTGCTTCTGGCTCCAATGCTGTAGGTCAAAACTAGCTCACTCTTTAGTCTTTACATGAGCATCCAACTGGTAAGCCCCGGTTCCATCGAGGGTTTCTTCTTGCATGACGTTGTGGTTGTTGGAAGTTGGTTCTTGTGGTTGTAATGGCATGACATCAGTTCTATGTTAGCTTAAGTTTCTAGCTTGTTTGATATTTGTAAAGTTTTTAGAAGCCCTTAAAGGGTAATTTGTGCAGGGTGAAGAAGGCTCTGGAAGCCTTGACGTAAATGGGTTTTTAAAAGATGTTTTCAGACTTATGGCTTGAATAGTGTAATTGCTTTCATTTTAAAATAAAAGAGTGCAGCTCTGAACTCAAAGGGCTATCAACCCCTGTCGAGTTTATTTTAGTTTTTATAATAGATTTTGGTTGGTGAAGGAAGACTATGAAACAGTCGGGATTGTAAATGGGAACAAGATTTTTCTCCTATTAGTAAATTATTCGGATACTGTTTA